>JADPWL010002096.1:0-11775 GCA_019059595.1 Marasmia exigua | reverse complement strand
TAGTTCAGCTGCATATGCAGTTAGAAAGATAAGGAATCTGACTGATATCGGGACAGCGAGACTGGTTTATTTTAGCTATTTTCATAGTCTGATGTCATATGGTCTACTACTGTGGGGATCCGGTGCTGACTTACAAGCCATCTTCATTTTGCAGAAGAGGGCCATCCGTGCCATCTATGGTCTTAGATCACGTGACTCACTCAGAGAAGTATTCAAGGAAATCAATATTTTAACCGTATCATCTCAATACATTTTTGATTGTATTATGTTTGTACGCAAGAACTTGCACCTTTACTCGCAAAAATCAGATTTTCATAGCTTTAACACGCGAAATAAACATAGGCTTGCTGTCCCAAATCTAAGACTTCATAAAATTGGAAGTTCATTTGTAGGATTGAGCATTAGAACCTCAAAATATTATTGATTTACCGGTACATAAGTTTAAGTTGCATGTAAAAAACTGCCTAATGCAGAAAGGCTACTATAAAGTAGAGGATTATTTGAATGATAAGGATTCCTGGACATGTTGATCTCTTCGGCTGTCCTCTAATGTGTAATTCATTTCATAATTTTTCATTGACGATTTATCTAAACGATATTGATTATAAGCAATGTATAACATACTGTGACTGTAATCATAATTTGTATAAGAATGAAAGTTGTAATTACCATATTATTTGGAAAGAGTAACTACTGAGTTTCTTGCTGATTCTTCTCGGTAGAAATTGACGTTCCGAATCAGCGGTAGATTACATAATGTTTGACATTCATAAATGTTCTTTATTGAATAAAGACATTTTAGATTTTGACTGTATAACATTGATTTATATTAATTATTCAATAATTGACAAGATGCTAACCACCTACTATTGTACACCTCGTCCTGCAGTTTATTAGTCTGGATTAAGTAACTACTATTCTTTGTGACCTATGAGGGGAACCTAAGTAGTCATGCTCACTCAAATGTCTCTGAGGTGGTGGCGCTATGTGGCGGGTCATTACATTCCCTCTAATATGGTTGAGTGAAATGATGGCTGGCACGTACGTCATACTTGTGAACAGGTGCCACCTTTGGGGACTGGTCTGCTTCGGTTTACCTCATAATATTTATTTATTATTATTTCCTTTATTTTATTTTGTGTAACAATTAAACTGTATGGCTCGGTATGATGAACACAACATTGTATGAAAGTTTGGCGATTAAAAAAACTGGCGAGTTTCTTGCCGGATCTTCTCGACCAGAAACAACTTTCCGAGCCGGTGGTAGAATCGCATTATGTTTATTTATTTCTTTAGTATATTTTATGTATCAACATATATATGTATTAACATGTAAATTATACATAAGTACTTATAAATAGTTTTAAGTCATTCAAATGTATGACGATTTGTAAGTGCTGTGTACAAGCCTATGCAAATAAAGAATTATTTGTTTGTTTGTTTGAAAATGTAAATGCTAGGAAGTTGATATTAAAAAAGCCGCCAGTCCAGAATGGACCCGAACTACAAAAGACAGGAACAAGTGGAAGTCGTTGGAGGTCTTTGTCGAAGGACAAGCTGTTGAAGAACAAACCTAAATGTAACTTCGATGTGTGATGTAGATTAACAGTAATGAAGGCTTATTTTTTTTTTGAAGAATAATTTTGTCCACAGACTTGATCTGTGCCTTTTTTGTTTATTATTATTTTGTGTATTTATAACATTTTGGTTTAGAGCTCCGCATTTGCTCACTCTCAAAACAATATTACTTAAATATAAATAAGGGGAAAAGGGGGCATTGGTATTTAAATGAAGTCTTCTTTTTTTTTATACATTATATCTAAAATGGGGTGGAAATTACATTATTAGTATGTATAATTATTATTATTTAATTGTTTTTTTTTTTTGGGTTTTTTTTGGCTTATTTTATTTATTTTATTATGTACCAATTTCCATTGCACTGTGAGGAAGTTTGCCTCGATGAAGTGTGGTTCTGTCAATTTTGATAAACGTAGACCCCCGGTGAGTACAGTCACAAACCTGAGCTTGTCAGTGGTGAGGTCCATACCGTGGAAGTTGCAGAGCACGTTGCGTCCCTGGACATCTTCGGCGATCAGGCGGAACTTGCGGAAAGATCTGCGGGAAAAATATACAATGATCTGTTACTTAAGAATACAAGAATCCCATGACACCAGATCTCGACCCAGTACTTAAACCAATAGATCAACAGGATATTTGGTCTAATATAATAAGAATGAAGAAGAAAGTAAGAACGCCATAGTGCTTTATTATTTGAAAGAAATGGGGGTGAGCATAGCGTCTTATAGCCACTGCTACCAGTAGTTGATCTATTGTGGCAACCCCAGAACCTATTACAGCACCTCATGTAGCTCCAGCTCCAAGATAAACCCGAGAATACATTCCATAAACATGAATAAACTGTAATTGTTCATCATTTTTTTTCATTTATGTTAGTATTTTTATAAAGGCCTTCCATGTCGGTCTATCTTTTGCTGCTCTGGCACTATATTCCGCACATAAGTGGTCTTGCTTCGACCCATCGATTTTATCATATTTGTAAAGAATGTTTAAGAATAAATATTTTGAATATTTTTCTTCTTTTATTTTACGAATTAATGGAAGAAATTCAACTTATGTATCTTTAAACATACTTTCCAAATATGATAAAATAAGATGGTTCGAAGTAAGACCACTTATGCTTATTTTCCACCGGGATGCAATATAAGCACCCCTAATGGCATTTTTACTTTATCCAAGTCTCAGCTTCTTACATTTGATAGTTTCCAAGATACGTCACAAATTTTTAAGATAAAAATAAACTCTCCTATACTTGACATACATGTAGCAATGACACAAAGGACCTAAACGCAAATAGCGTAGAGGCACTGGATTGTGTGATCACATTTAATATATGCAGTTTGAAACGATATAAAAGCTATTTGAGCTTCCATATAGCTGGACTGCAAAATATGTATTGATTCACATTATTTTTAAATGTGTTTAGAATTAAGTAAAGTTGATCTTAAACAGTAGTGCTTAATACATTTTGAAAACAGGTTCCTTACCTTTCAGCATCAGTGTCGGCTTGAAGGTCAGCCAGCGACACTTCAAAGATACGTCCCTTCAGACCTTCCGATGCGATTTTTGTACCCTTAAACAAAAAATATGCCATGTTAATAACATGAAGAAGAATTATCGCTATGATGGATAAATGGGGGTGTTTTTTTTCAGTGATAAATCAAAAGGGAACAAATGTTTTCATCAGTTCTGTGTCATTGCGAGCTAGGTGGATCATCATTTAAGTCCTACTGTTGACTAATAATAAGGCATAAATGTTATGGGGTAATTGCAGATATCTGAAAGCTTTTTGGAACAATAATAAATATCTCTAGTGGTATTGGGGGTCAAAAATCACTATCAATACACATTTTAGGGAGTTCTGTTGTACTTTAAACTGGAAAAAGTCACTTAACAATACAAAGATTATTATTTGGTGTTGTTGGGTGCTTTTACAGGCAGCCATATCGGGGTATGTATTTGCACAAATTATGGGACGAGTTTTAATAGGGAGAGTTTCACTCTTACCCGCCATTTAGGGCCTTAAAATAGCATGTCTATAGTGCAGTCTTGCAAACATCATGGTATTTGGCATGGTTAGGTACACAAGAAAATGTGGTGAGCGTAAGTTACTTTACTCACACTGATATTATAAGAGAGAAAATAACTTCACACCCCATGAATGCTTTCACACAAGCACTTTTACCTATAAGGAGGCTATTAATTATCAGCACGTGGTCAATTCCTGGCCATAAACTATGATAACGGCCTAACCTGTTATTTAATTTCGCCACGACTAGTCAAAGTGAAAAATTTAAAGGTTACAATGAAAATGCTTACTACTAACCTGAGTACGGTTGACAAGGGTGGTTCCCACTTGTCTCTTGTTGAACATGGACGGTGCCTTGACATCGTACCAGTCCTTACGTGTGAACGGGTCT
Organism: Marasmia exigua; assembly: GCA_019059595.1. NCBI lineage: Eukaryota > Metazoa > Arthropoda > Insecta > Lepidoptera > Crambidae > Marasmia > Marasmia exigua. The sequence continues at coordinate 7,777 of JADPWL010002096.1, read as the reverse complement.
ACACTGGAAGAGAATTTACCAAATTATAGGAGCATAACCTCAAATAGCACTTACACGAAAGAAACTTTCTTCTCAACTTCCATAACTGATAGTTACAACTTTCGACGTAAACCAAAAGAAAAGGAATAAGCACTGTTGCTTACAGAAATAGAGATAAAAATTCCAAAGGCGGATAAAGAACACATGAAGTTTCAGTTGACACGAGACTTCGATCTTGTATCGAAAAATTATTTATCAATCACAACAACTAGCACAAAATTACTGTATTGATTCAAAAGATTGATGAATAAACTAACAAGTTTTACACTTATTGCAGACTTACATCTTCTTCTTAACACCTTTCTTGCCGCCTTTCGAGAGGCCTTTATTTTTACCGACCGCCATGTTCACACACAAACTTTGGAAAGACAATTTTTTGTTTATGGGCGTCAGCCGTCAAACAAATTGTCTATGGGTTGGATAATGTCAAAATATGCCACAGATTATTAAATTAAACCTCTTTCGTCCGACATGGCATCCGACTTTCCGATTTTTTTGTCGGTTGGAGATTGATTGAACGATGATAGTCTACACTACGCGTTACTTAATTGATTATTCATTCATTTTGATAACAATGGCGCTGATTTCAATATTTTCGACGGATTGCTAGAATTTGATTGAAAACGTAGAGCTCGCGCCACCAAAGAAATCCTGTGAATAGCGTGCTTGAGTCGCCATGAATATTCAAATTTGAGCTTTATGTTTATTGACACAAGGAGTCTTAAATTTTTGTTCCGTGTTGTAGGTAGGAGGGACTGATATGTATCCATACTAATATTATAAATGCGAAAGTAACTCTGTCTGTCTGTCTGTCTGTCTGTCTGTCTGTCTGTCTGTCTGCTACTCTTTCACGCCAAAACTACTCAACGGATTTAAATGAAATTTGGTATACAGATAATCTAGACCCTGAGAAAGGACATAGGCTACTTTTTATTGCGAAAAGGGGGTTGTAAGGGGTTGAAAGGGGGGTAAAAAGTTACTTTTCCACGCGGACGGAGTCGCGGGCGGCCGCTAGTACTGATATATATATGATAAGTAAAATACTCTTGTACTAATACCACTCCGCTGGCTAACGACCAGAACAGAGTCTTGGCCTCCAACTAGACTTGTATATAATAAAAATATATATATATACAAACTAGGGATGATCGACATTAGAATAACATCGATGTCAACATGGAATGAAAAGTATCGATGTATGATCTTATCTTATCTTGCTATTGGGGGCTGACTAGGAATAGCCAGCGACACTTCGACCCAATGGGATCTTTTGTGTCATCCCCATTACCCTATATTCCTACTATCTCCCTGTGAATATATTGCATTAGATGCAATATACACTTCAAGGGGAGTAGCCTGTAATCTTCTGGGCTAGGATAAGCTAAGCCCATCAGCCTCATTCTCATGCCTGCCAACGCGTCGCATTCACACAGCAGGTGTGATATGGACTCGTCCTGTTCGCCACAGGCTCTACAGGTAGTGCTGCTGGCCAGTCCCATTTTGCACAGGAAGTCCTTAGTGCCAAAGTGTCCTGTGAATGCTCCCACGAGCAGACGCATCTGGCCCTTATCGACACTGCACAACTTACTGTTGAATCCCGTGGCCATATTTCCAATGAATTTTTTGGAGTGCTCCAGTCCAACTGTTGCTTGCCACTCCAGGTTTCGTTTTTCATTGCCATGTGCATCAAGAGCTGCCCTAACGGTACTCGCGGAGAGTCCCACAAAAGGCTCAGGTCCAACAAATCTCCGTTCCGAGCCCTTACGAGCCAGTTCATCGGCTGCCTCGTTCCCGAGAACCCCTACATGTCCCGGCACCCATACTAGCTTGACCGTGTTCTGTCTGCCAAGTTTATTGAGAGTCTTCACACAGTTCAGAACTAGCTTGGAGTCTACCCTGTATGAATTCAGGGCCTTAAGCGCAGCTTGGCTGTCACTGAGAATGTAAACAGTTTTCCCCACGACATTGCAGTTTACAATCTCCTGTGCACACGCAATTATAGCATAAGTTTCCGCTTGGAAAACCGTCACATATTTGCCCATGCTTTGACTTGTGCTACATCCATTAGAGTAGATACCAGCACCCGACCCCGATTCCATTTTGGAACCATCGGTGTACCATATGAGACTGTCCTTATCGGGGTGTTGTAGACCTTGTCTCCATTCATCCCTTGTAGGGACCGTGATTTTAAAGTACCTTTTGAATATGTGCAATGGCTGCATTTTGTCGCAACCCATGCTTAATATTCCTCTGAGGTCCCTTGAGATCTCCAATTTCGTGTGTCGAGTTACAGGCAAGTCGACACTCCATAGCCCATGCACAGATAGTCTATTTAGTGCCTTCATGGCTTCTACCTCAACTATCATGTGCAATGGTGGTAGATCCAGCAAGACCTCCATCGCTGCCGTTGGCGTTGTAGTGAACGCCCCCGTGACAGCCATACAGGCTAGTCGCTGCACTTTTGACAGCGCCTTCCTGCATGTTTCTAGTTTAGACCTTGGCCACCAGACGATGCTTCCATACGTAATTATTGGTCTTATCATCATCATGTATAGCCATTTGATGACCTTGGGCTTCATCCCCCAGGTCCTCCCATACGTAGAACGAATCATATTGAAGACCCTTTGGGCCTTTTCTATGGTCTTGTCCACATGAGGTTTCCACGTCAGTTCTTTATCTAAGATTACACCCAGATACTTCACCTCCGTTGACCATGGTATCTGCGATCCATTCATAAAGAGAGCCCTTAACCCCGTCAGGTCCCTCTTTCTAGTGAACGGCACCACAGTTGTTTTCCCTACATTGACGGATAAATGGTTACTTCCACACCATTCTTCCACTATGTTTAGGGCCCCTTGCATGAGATGAGATACCGTATCTGGGAATTTACCATTAATAAGTATCACCAAATCATCCGCATATCCGACCGTTAAGTACGGACCTTTGTTTAGTAGTTCTAAGAGCGAATCAACTACTAGGCACCATAGGAGTGGTGAAAGGACCCCACCTTGAGGGCAGCCTTTTGTAGTCATCGCTCTTATTTCTTCTCCCATTAACTCAGACCTAATTATTCTGCCCTTGAGCATGCTGTCTGTCCACCTACAAATAGTTGGTTCTATGCCATGATTTGTCGATGCCTTTTTTATGGCATCAAAGGTGGTTCGATCGAATGCTCCCTCTATGTCCAGGAATGCGCCAATGCATATTTCCTGGCTCTCTAGAGCTTGTTCCGCTCTGCTTACTACATAGTGCAATGCTGTCTCAGTGGATTTTCCTTTCTGATAGGCACACTGTAGCCTGTGGAGAGGAAGTCTATTTAGCATTCCCTCCCTTACATGTCTGTCTACTAACTTCTCCAGGGTTTTCAAAAAGAACGATTCGAGACTAATTGGCCGAAATGCCTTAGCTTCCTCATAGTCTACTTTACCTGGTTTCGGTATGTAGATGACCTTAACTCGTCTCCATGTCTTCGGAATATAACCAAAGGCAATGGAGGCCCTATACAGTCTACACAGGTGTGAATTCAAGATTCCTACACCCTGCTGAAGTATAATGGGATAGATCGAGTCAGGACCAGGTGATTTGAACGGCCGAAAACCGTTCAAAGCCCATGCAACCTTACCCTCATCTACCACCTTCCTTGCAGTATCCCAATCTGCTTTGGTTGTACGGTATTGTTCTTCAACCAAGCTTGTCGGGTCCTCCTGTTCCTTATCTATCACAATACAATCTGGAAAGTGTGTGTTGAGCATTACTGCTAGAGTCTCCTTTCCTGATCCTGTTCGCTGCCCGTTGGCATCCTTGACAGTTGTCAATGGGTGCGCTTTTACCGTTGAGATTACCTTGCAGAGTCTCATTCCTTCTGGAATGCTGTTGATGGATTCACAGTGTTCTCTCCAGGCCTTACGTTTGGCTTTCCGCACAGCTTTATTATAGTTGGTCAAACATCGTGCATAGCTCCCGTAGTCTTTTGTTGACCTGGCGTTATTAAACGCCCTTCTGGTTTCCTGCCGCAGCTTGACCAATTCTGGCGTCCACCATGGTACCTTTTTAGCCCTAAGATCCTTTTCAGGGCAGTTGTTGGTCCAAGCTGTGCTCACAGCCCGCACCAGATTGTCTGCTGCAAGCTCTATGTCTAGTGAGGAATTGAGCTTACCCTTAGAATCCTTGAGAACTTCCCGCAGATCACTCCTGTAACTTTTCCAGTCTGTGTTCCTAGGATTCCTTTTACGAAGCACTGGAGCTGATACCAGCGTCCTGTACTCAAAGCACACATAATTATGATCAGATAAGGTTATCTCATCAGAAATATGCCAATTAACAATCTTCGAGCTGGCCCTATTATTGGCTAACGTGATGTCAATTACCTCCGCTCGTCTGCAGTCTACGAACGTTGGCCTATTACCTTTATTTAGAATGTGCAAAGAAGTGCTTACCACATATTCCAGTAGTTTCTCTCCCCTCACATTTACATCCGAGCTTCCCCAGACCGTGTGGTGTGCGTTGGCATCGCATCCCATGATTAGGTCCAAGTTCTCCCGGCTGCCATATTCAACAAGGTCCTTGATCCTGCCAGATACAACTTCCTTGTCCGTATAGTCGTAGTATGCAGAGGTCAGAATAACCGTATCCTGCCCTCCGCTCTCCCGCACGTTGACCTTAACCGCCGTAAGGTCCCTAGAACAGAAATTGTATAAGGGCATTGCATCTATGCCATTCCTGACGTAGACGCAAGTCCTCATATCATTAATGGTACAGTTATGAAAAATTACACCTCCCGTTCCACCCAAGCCACTAATCCTTCCCTTTCTTATATAAGGGTCTTGGATCAATGCAATATCGTACTTATTAATCTGCAGGTGGCGTGCCAAGATGGCCGTTGCCCGATGTATGATAATTATCGATCGAAAGATATTTACGATAATTAACGATATTTCTAAAACATCGATGTTTTTGGAAACAAATAAAACTGCGTTATAATTAACTGATAAATGCACTGTTGCAGAGAAACCGAAGTTTCATTATTTACAAAATCAATGGTAAATCTATTTTGCCAACGCTTTACAAGTTTATTCACAAAACAACACCTCACTCATCAAGCGTGTGACAGTGACAGATTTTGTTTCAATCTCTTGAGAAATCAAAACAAACTTATTCGTACGGCTGTGAGCTTAATTCGATTATTTTGATCAGTGTCATCTAGTGGAAATAGTTAAAACATAATAGTCATCTGCTAATAACTATGCAATATTTAGTTGAAGCGTGCAGTAGGTGTACTAACTAGGTACACCTACTGCACGCTAAAATGCGCCTAAAAATAATTGACGTTCTGATACTTTATTCAGGTAATATCGATGTTTCGATGATATCGAAGTCAACTCATCGATGTTAAAACATCGATGTTTTATAGTTAAACATCGATTTTTTTTCAACATCGATCATCCCTAATACAAACTTTTATATTTATTTTATTACTTAACCTCTCAACCGTGGATGTCCCGGAGCGGGACGTTGACAGTTAATAACAAATATCGCTATAACGTGGAAGTCCCGCTCAGGGACGCAAAAAATGCTGACGATTGCGGTTCTAAAATATGCCTTATTTTACGGTTTTTATTTTAACGTTTCATATTTTGACGTTTGAAAACGGGTAAGGGGTTTACAATGAGCTTTTTCGACAGCTATTTAGAACATCTGTGGTACAAAAAAAACGAAAAATCTGTGAGAGAATCTGTGACTGATTCTACGAATTTTTCTGCCTGTATCTGCTATTTAGAGCGGCCGATTTTAAGATAATTTGTGTGTTTTGGCGATTTTGTGGCATTCAAGACATAGAACCGTAAGTAATGTTTGATTTTATTTACATAAATGTGCATTTTCTTCACATTTTTATGTCAAAAACAGCCTCTGATCCAACGTCCAAGCCATTCGACAAAATTATCCCTCGACTTAATTTTGTCATATTTGATTGAAAACTTATTAAAATCCCTAAAGAATTCTTGTACATAGATCACTATTTAGTGAAATTTAATCAGATTATGACCAAATGCATGTATTTTAGTAGTAAATGCGGAAACTTCTACCTTAAATGCATGAAGGCGCTCGAAAGTCCCGCTCCGGGATTCTCCACGGAAGGGGGTTTGGCATCACAAATAGCTGCCGGCTAAGCTAACATGGATAGGACTTGATAGTGAATTTATTTTTTTTGAACTTAATGTTTTTTTTCTTATTACAGTTGTTTTTTTTAGATAGTTTTCAGTTATTTGAGTGTGTTCTAGAAGAGTTCTGCTATTGGATTCGGTGCCGTAATCAAAATTATTAGACTGATGTGATATTAATTGACTATGTATCATTTTTCAGAGGCATGGCAGAGTGGACAACTTCAAATTCGTAGACAACGGGACTGAACCCTTTACTAAACCGCTAACGATAAGTGACCTTTTACCCGGTCGGTATCGAAATACATGATGTAAATAAAGTCGATAATAAGAGTCACTTACCGAAAAATAAAAAAAAAGCACAAAATAATAAATTCCTAAAATAACCTTTTTATTACTCACTAACAAAAACGTTAAACAAAAAACCACGAATTATAGTTAGTAATGACATAATTTTATTTTATTTGAATAAGTCTTATCCATACTATGTAGCCATCATGTATCAGAAATGTGAATTGGTCACTATGTTTATGACCTTAACTTTTGATATTTCTCTATGAAACAAGTCGTTTTTTTAATGTAATCAATCTTTAGTTTAATGAAAATCCAAAAAATGATATTATTATCGTGGTTGTATCTAAATGTTCTGCAAAATATTAGTTTTATTGACACAGTGTTCTATGTACCAATTTTGAGTCTCATTTTTGATCCTTTCATACTTAAAATATGTTGTTTGTAACTATGTGTTATTATTTACACTAGTTTGGAAACATAATGAAATATTGGAAACAAAAAACACTTTGTCTCTGATGTAAATAATGTAATAATATCTAGTATAATATGAGACCCACTTAAGAGACTTTTGAAGTAGGTCATTTTTTAAACCAAAGTTTAAAAACACTAGTAGTATAAAAAAATGTATTGAAACATCTTCTTTGTCGTATTTATTTTAAAATATATGTAATAAATTATGAAAATAAATCAATATATGAAACATCAGTCTTTTATTTTTTTATTAATCAGCAAATATAAGTCGAACTTGTAAGTAACCCATATCTTTTCTCAGAGTACAGTTCCAATTCAATTCAAAATCAGGTGAAGTGTGAGTAATTACTTGAAGAAATATGTTTTATCAACAAAAATATTATTAATAATACATATAATCAAGCAGATTCGGCGAAAATTGGGTTTTTCTAAACCTATGCCACAAAATTACCCCTGTCCGTGGAGCGTCCCTGAGCGGGACCCACGACACGTCAAAAAATGAAATTTGACAGTTGGCAGTATTCCACGTACGAGAGGATAACAATTTCAATAATTTATTTACATAAAACAAGTCATTAGTAAAGAAATCACACAACAACGTCGTTTACAATATTTATTAATCTAAGAATAATATTAATAAACACAACAAAAGTTTGATGACGATCACTGAAGAACGTGACCCAAACAAACTCAAGGCCGAAGTCTGATATTCACTCAGTCTCCACGCCCATAAAGCTACTGTTACACGTGCTCATCTGTAGCATGCTTTTAAACATGCTAAATATGAGCATGCCTAAGGAAACACTGTTCCCACA
>JADPWL010002094.1:0-12709 GCA_019059595.1 Marasmia exigua | reverse complement strand
TACTTTCCACCTCGGAGGATAAACACCATGCTGGATAATGAGGTTCATTAGGTGACAGAGAGGGATAGCAAATGCCTTCCTACACATCTTTAAGAGATCCGCTGGTACACCATCAGGCCCTGGAGACCAGCTAGATTTTAGCCTGCCAATTGCACTCTCAACATCTCTAACTGAAAGATCACCAACATCTATGTGCGCATATGTTGGAATAGAAGTAGGTGCTGATTCCAGTGTTTGTTGGTCTCGAGTGTATACGCTCGAAAAGTGATCCGCAAAAGCGCTGGCTGCATCAGAACCCGTATACCGAAGACCATGATATGTAACACTTGGCTCGAAACCGCCTTCGGACCTTAAACTGCTCATGTGACGCCAGAAACCGCGAGGATTTGAGTGCAGATCTTCTTCTAATTTTGCAATGTGAGATTTGTACGCTAATGAGATTCTTATCTTAAGGCAGGCTCGAAGATTCGAGAAGTGAATGTAATTCATTTGACATTTGGATTGCTTCCAGGCCCGATGCAGTTTGATTTTCTCTCTGATATCTTTGATGATGTCTGCAGTAAACCACACCGGATATCGTCTAACAGAAGACTTTGACCTCAGCTTTTTTGGGGCAAGACTGTCAAAGATAACATATAGTGAGTCATAAAAAAGTTCCAAAGAAGAAGACAAATCTTGAGATTGTAGTATAGCAGCCCAATCTAAATTATCTATAGAACAACGCAGAGCAGCTCGGTCGACCCTATTAAAGTTCCAATCCTTACTATTATCAATATTACTTGGTTGGATGGACCCGCACTGAACGGTAGTCTTGATGGCAATGGTAATGTCAAGTGGTGGGTGATATGGATCTGGAGGCACAAGGCCTCCACACTCACAATTGGAAACTGTAACAGCACTTACGCACTCCTGTGTTAATACAACATCCAGTTTACCACCATAGGTATTAAAAACATTATTTCTATCTACTAAGTTTACAGAAGGATATGAAATAAACAATAATAACATTTAATATGCATTGACGCACTATTAAGATTAAGGTCTCCTAAGATTACAACGGGTCCTTTTATGGTATTAATAAAACTCTCAACTTTATGGAACCAGTCCAGGTAAACACTGTCGGCAGAAGAGGGGGGTATATACACTACACAAATGAACATAGTACGAGATTTTATGGCAACAGATGTCCAAAGGTCTTCACCGGTTAAGGTCTCAAGATTATTTAGGCGGGACATGGTAAGTCCAGGTCGGGCAGCCAGCATCACTCCTCCACCCCAAGAGCCACGATCGCGACGAATAATACTCCAGCCATTTCTGGCCGCTTCAGCATCGTTCACAGAGGCATCCAGAAAAGATTCAGTGACAGCTACCAAGTCCTGATCAAGCAGTACCATGTTTTTATTCCAAGTACTGAGCTTAGTTTTTAATCCACGCACATTTTGGTACACTATATCGACCGAGAGAGTTGACCTTGTGGTATTTCGGGAAGTATTTAAATTATAAAGCGACGTACTGCTATTCTCCACCGCGTCCAACGTTTCTGGTAAGTTTTCAGCGTACTTACGTCCGACTGTCGTTGCGTTGATCTTGTCGAAAGGGACGTCTCCATGGCTTAATGCATACATTTTCTGGCCAATTATTTGGTGCTAATATAAGTTCAGAGGCAGCCGCCGGCGTGCATACTTTGAATGACGCATAAGGACCACGGGCCTTCAGGCTCTCCACTTTGAGATCTGCACATCCAGTAATGTTCGTAACATGCGCCTTCACTTGTTCCTCGGTAGTTCCCAGTTTGAGATAATATAAATGAAAACTACGTTGCCTCTCAGAGCCCTGCAGCTCAATACTACCAGGAGCAGCAGTGCCACGTCGCAGCCCGACAGGACCCCGAGCACGACGCTGTTTAAGTTCTTCATTTTGTAGTTCTATATCTGCATAAGAAGTATCATTAAATGAAGTGTTCGGTACTCTCCTATTGCGACGAGGTCGCTTGGTTACTTCATTCCATCCTTCCTTGTTCTTGCTTTCGTGAGCTTCAACCGGCAGCGAGAAGGGCTTTCCCTGGTTATGACCGATTATATTTGAAGTATTTAGAGATGAGGTAGGATGCATTACAGTGGTTGTAGTTTTATCGGCTACCGCAGCCGACGGAAGAAGCTTCTCCTTGTCTACACGCTCCAAACTTTTTACAACTGCAGCAACATTATCAGTTAAGCGACCAAGCGATTCTGAAAATACTGTAGTCGCTGTCTCAGAGAAAGACTTAGCAATCAGATCATGCATGCGTTCAGAAAAAAAGAGATGTAGCTCCTCACGTATAACAGTTCTAATCTGCTCAAGTGTCGGGAAATACTCACATTCTCCTGGCAGGGATTCATTTATAAATTGTGATTTACCTGGTCCCCGCCGGAGTGTTACATTATCGGGACTTTCCTTAGATGAACGGACAGGAGTATTGGTGTTGTCCTCCTTAGGCGCTCTGCATAAACATGCCTGACATTTCCAAGCCGCCTTATGATCTTTCGACATCGTGTTTAAAAATCTCTTTTCAGAAACATTCGCACAAATGAGGTCATAGCGATCATGACAGAGACAACATTGCAAATATTGTCTGCTTTGTATAGCAGTGCGACATCCAGCACAGGAAACAGCAGACATCATAAACAAAGAAGACTCACTTCTACCACGGCACTTGCAAATGCGAAAACGTATCGCCCGCTTGTCGCTGCACTTCGTGGTAGCGGCGCCTGCGTCGTACTAGTCGGCACCTGTCGGCTGCCGTCGGGAGTCCTCGGCGTGTTGCTTGTGGAGGTTGCGGATAGAAGTTTCGACCGCTCTGCGACAACTGCCTATAGCCGTATGAATAAAGATTCGCTACTCACGCCAGAGTTCAGTGGATCGAATCCCAGCAGAAACGCCTTAAGCCTTTTCAATCTTTGTGTGACGGAGACTTCGGATTCGCAGGGGCGGATTCCTGATCTCTTGAGCGGCAAAGCCCGGGGCTTCCAGATATTAAAATATAAATATTTAATAAATTCGAATTGACTTCGACACGTCTGTTCGCAACTAGTAACGCACGCAAAATTAATTGACACAAACAATCGCAAGCAATGTCGGAATGCTTCCGTCACTGGCGTGTCACTCACCTCCAGCACTAGGCACAGCTGGCCCCACCTGGTGGCGGCTAGCGCCAGCAGGTCTATGACAGCGACCGCGTTCTGCAGGGAATGCTTCCTGGCGGCTTCGAACTCTCCGCTCTGCGATAGGACCGCGTCTCGCACCGCCATCGCTTCGCCCACCAGAAGTAGAAGGACTACTTCTTCGTACTCGTTGCGGGGGACGAACTGGAGAATAAACATAGTATAATTAATGCAGAAATCAATAAAAAAGTATTTCCAAAAATGTTGTATCATTTGACCCGCTTTGAGCGGACTGTCCTGATAAAGAATAGAGTGAATAGGCAGTTACTGGATAGACATGATCCACCCTCGGCCACATAATCACTTATTACCAGGTGAGATTGGGAAATGTCTGGCTATTCAAAAATCGGTCACCTGTCCCGTTGTCCCCAAGCAAAGCACAGAGACGCAAAAGTTTCCCGTTTTTGTGAAACAGTACTACACAGACATGATCCACCCTCAGCCACACTTATCATCAGGTGAGATTTTAGCCAAATGTACGGCTAATAAAAAAAAAGATTTTCGGCCACCTGTCCCGTTGTCCTTAAGCAAAGTACCGGGACGCAAAATTGTCTCGCTTTGTGACACCGAGCGAAAAAAATTAAATTATGATGCTCATTAAACACGCGCGGACTGGTATCATATACCATAAGCAAACGTCAAGCCAAACTGGGTATTAATAATATTCTCCAACCGATAACGGCTACGGCGGACAATCTCAACGACCAGCTACGTACGCAGGATATAGTGCTTAAGTGCATGTGCAAACACAAGTGCACTCTCTATTCCGTTACCCTCATATTCCGATACGAGATTGTGACACGACCAGGGATCGAGCGCAGGACCAACGTAACACACACTTATCTTGCTTGCCTAGGCACGGGGGTAAAAGACCGCCAACTTCCAGGCTCCGGGCGGTCACTAAGAATTTCGTACCGATAACTTAGGTGCAAATTTTTGGCCCGACAGCTGTCTCTTGCGCAGCCGTCGCTACCGGCCTAAACAAGTAAAGTAAAATTAAACAATTACTTAATACGAGTATAAACAATAAATTACCATTTGAACCTATTATTCCCCTTTTTTTTCTTAGAGGAAACCATCATGGCCGTCATCTTGCTACATGTAGGGAACAAGGTGGTGTGTGGGACTCAAACCCTAACTAAAACCCCTGGGGTGTTCCATCTCCGCGAAATCGCGGTCGGAAACCCCCACAGCCGGGACTAGACCGTACCGCTAATCGCGCTCGCCGCTTCACCCCTATCTGGCGCAATACGACTTACCAGGACACCCAGTAATGTAGTCCCCCTCGGAGTCGTACGCTGAGCAAGCCACTAACCTATTATTCCCCTGCGCCAACTGCTATACGTATTGAGTAAGCCTACCTGGTTGATGCCCGCGTACTTCTTGGGCTTCCAGGGCCCCTCGGACACGTGGTCCTCGCGCCGGCGCGTCAGCGTGCCCGGCTGCGGCGCTATCGCCAGCTTCTCCGGCGCTTTGTACACCTGCGAACAAATGTTCACATTACAATTATATCACAATAGTAGTTTATGTTACTTTATACATCGTAATTTTTTTATCTTTACATCCCGAAGACCTTATAATAAGTAGCATGTTAGATCAACAAAATAAGCGAAAAAAAAATCAGCTGTTCCATACATTATTTCCGGGTGGATATTCAATTTTCCATGGCACAGCTGTTTTTTTTTTGCTTGCATTGTTGATGTAACATGCTAAATGGACTTAATGAAGCTCTAAAACTGAAGGGCAAAATTTTCAAATCCTTCATTAGACCTGTTGCCCTGTAAGGATCAGAATGCTGGGCCGTTAAGAAGACGGATAAAAGACGATTGCATGCGACAGAGATGAGAATGTTAAGACGGATGTGTGGAGTGACGAGAATGGACAAGATAAGGAATCAATATATTAGAGGAAGTATGAAAGTGGCCCCCATCATTGATAAATTGAATACAAATCGTCTTTGCTGGTATGGCCATGTAATGAGGAGAGAGGAAGAAAATGTAACCAAAAAAGTGATGAGTTTAAATGTAAGTGGGTGGAGGAACAGAGGACGGCCGAAAAAGAGATGGATGGATTGTGTGAAGAATGACATGATGGAAAAAGGGGTGGATGATTCGATGACGAATGACAGGGACGTATGGAAAAGGAAAACATACTGCGCCGACCCCAGATAACCTGGGAAAAGGGCAGGAGGATGATGATGATGACCTATTACAAGGTTTTTGGGATGTAAACGATAAAAAAATAACTGTGTATATTGCATGTCAATTGCAATGTCAAAGCATCACACAAGGTCTAGCCTGAAAATCCCGCAGCTGCTCTTTATGGCAGTTGCAGCATATGCTAGCCTTGTTGGCCGCAACTATTTGTCTCTGTACCTTTTTTTTCTGTTTGGTTTATGTATTACACACAACACATTTGTTGTGGTCAGTAAATTGTTTCTTATCTCGTCAGCTAGGAGACAGATAACCAGACAGGCGGACATCGAAGTCTCAGTACTGGGTTCTTGTTTTTACTTCATGGGTACTGAACTTTATAAAAAGGGGGTAATAAAATAAAAAAAATACAACGAAATTTCTGTTTTTTTACAAATGGAATTCTACAAGCCCGAGTTATCGACAAGGCTTTCCGCATGGGATGTTTTTTTATGCGATAAACGAGCAAACGGGTCACCTAATGGTAAGTAATCAACATCGCCCATGAACATCTACGAAATCAGATCAGAATCAGCTTTTACTAAAAAGGCTAAACAGTAGTTTTTTTATGTGATAGGGGGCAGACGAGCAGACGCTTTACCCAATAGTAAGCCGCCGCCGTCACAAGTGCACTCCCAACCTATAAACATCCGTTTTCCCCGGATTGGGATTCCGTTACCCTCACTTACGCAGCGAAACAGCACAGTGCTGCTTCACGCCGGTTTTCTGTGAGGGCCGTGGTATCACTCCGGTCGAGCCGGCCCATTCATGCTCTCCCATGGTAGTAAAGTTACCTGTCCCGTGACGCCGCGCATGAGCACCTCGGCGAGCTGGCGCGTGAGCGTGAGCCGCAGCGCCTGCGTCGATGCCGACTCCACCGCGGTCAGCATCTCCCGGTACCTTCCGACATCGACATCATCATCAGCCAATACACGTGCACTACTCAATATAGGCACAAAATAATTATATATTTCAACGCCCCATTAGTGTAGTAGTTTAAGTACCGAGCCGTGATCTCAGGGTCCTGGGTTCGATTCCCGAGTCGAGCAAAGGTACTTATGTTTCGAATTTTTCGAACATAGCATGGGTTTGTGATCACCAATCCGGATTAGGCAAGCGTGGTGATTAATCCTAATAACATCATAGTTACGATTGTGGCGATTGGACTGTATATCAACGCTGGCGATTGGATTTTATTTTATTTTATTTATTAGGATATCCAACAGCAAAGCCATAAACATACATTAAAGTTATACATGATCTGTGTTACAAGGCCAATAACAGGATATCACATCTTGAGCTTAATGAATACAGACATCAAAGAAATCAAAAAAAATATTGAGTGTGTATACAATGTTGGTGCTAGTAATAGAAGAAGTAGTGCTACTATTATAAGCGAATACAATGCAATCTATATCTATACTAATATTATAAAGAGGAAAGATTTGTATTTTTGTATGTTTGTAATGAATAAACTCAAAAACTACTGGACCGATTGCAATAATTTTTACACCATTAGAAAGCTGCATTATTCAGAAGTTAGGCTATATTTTATACCGGTACGGGAAGTAGTTCCCTCGGGACGCGGGTGAAACCGCGTGAAACAGCTAGTGTTATAATAAAGATATATACAATTATGTGCACATACATACAGAAATGCATTAAATAATAATATATAAAAAAAGAACCGTAATAATACGAGTCAAAGCAGAACTAAACCTGGCCAGCAATCGATATTTAAATATAATTACTGTCCAAGTCCGATCAGTTAGCAGTTCTTTATTTCACTATAGAAACTACTGATAGCAGCAAAACAGGTGTATTATCTAGTATTCACAGCATCAGACACATAAGACATTAAAGGCAACGAGACGAATCATCATCATCATCGTCAGCCCATTTAAGTCCCCACTGCTGGGGCACGGGCCGCCCTCAATCACCTGAGGGGTAATTGCCATACTCACCACGCTTGGCAGACGGGTTGGCGAGGGTTTAGGTATAAATGCAGAGTTTTCCTTCTCTGGGTGCTGATGGTCATGCTTAGTCGCCTTTTACGACACTTCGGTAAGAGTGAGGGTGGACTATTCTATTACGAGACGAATACAAAGACAATAAATAATAACAGCTTGCCACAGGTAGAAAATACTTATAGATATAATTTAAATATGACATTGAATACTTTGACATAAAATGTAAAAAAAATCCATGTTATTGATATAAATAATTATATAAAGTCATACTTTCATTTGACAAAGGATAAATATTATCTTAATAAATACTGTAAACGACTAATAGCAATGTCGCTATCTTATTATTTAGATTGCTCAGCCAAAAATTTGGCTACCATATCTGCTCCTATTGAGCAGAAAAAATATGACATGTGTAATCAGACGTTGGAATTAGTTCCAATGAATTTAAATGTAATTTAGAGACAATAGAGAACACCTCTTGCACACTAGATTTAATGACAAAGGGGAAGTCTGGGCATTTAAATATTGTTCATCAAATTATACAGGGCTTCTCCGGTAAAGACTTGTAATTGGAACTTTTTTTAAATAAAATTAATATACATGTCCTCTGTGTAACTGAACACTGGTTAAGGCAACATGAACTTATTATTAATATTGATAATTATAGAGTCATAAGTGCGTTCACAAGAAAGTCGGCCATTAGGGGTGGGTCACTTATATTATTACATAATTCATTAAAAGCAAAGGAGCGCAAAGACATAGTCGCACTTTCAACTGAACGAACTATTGAACTATCTTGTGTAGAGATTGAACGGTTTATCATTATTTGTGTATACAGACCTCCCTCTGGTAACTACAATAACTTTGAGTCTGCAATGGAGGAGGTGCTGAGAAAAGCAACTAATTGCAACAAGCAAGTAATTGTATGTGGTGATTTCAATATTAACATCTTAGAACACAGTCAAAGCTCGGGTATGCTTCTTAATCTATTTAAATCTTTTGATTTACGCCATCTGTTTAATGACCCTACACGCATTACCCCCACATCAGCTACTTGTATTGATAATATTTTCTGTAATTGTAAGGCAATTAAAAAATCAATAATAAATTTTATAAATTCAGACCATACAGGACAGATAGCTGTTTTTGAACACCGTCATGCAACTGCTTCCTCTTCTTTTGTCTATAGTCCAATCACCACTAGTCGTGTGGAAAAATTTAAGGAAAATGTTGAAAACAACGTTTCCCTGATGCAAGTAAGTAAGTATGCTAATATTGATGAACTATACAATACTTTGTTTAATGTTATTGAAAAGGAGTTTGAAGTAATTTTTACTAAGAAAAAAGTCAAAGTAGACAATACTAAAACAATATTTAGCGATTGGGCTACTAAAGGCATCTTCAAAAGCAGGCGCACTTTATTTGAATTATATGACATTAAAGCTAACTCCAATGATCCTACAATAACTGAACATGTTAGAAACTATTCCAAGCTATTTAAAAAAGTCTGCGCAATAGAAAAAGCTAATTATTTAAAAGATAAAATTAAAAATTCAAATAATAAAATCAAAGCCACTTGGAATATGATTAATAAAGAGACTTGTAAAAATACTACTCAAGACCTCAAGTACTCTTTGAAAATTGATAATAAACAACTCAACGAGGACGTAGAAATAGCAAAGGCATTTGAATCTTTCTTTGCTAATATACCTCTTATTACCACTAGTAACTTAAATTCTAGTCCTCAGCTTGCTAATTGTCTTCTTCAATCGAGTGTGGACGAGTGCCTGACTTCTTTTAGTTTCCATCACATCAACCCGGAAACTATACTTAAAACTTTTAAAGAGATCAGCGTAAAGAAAACAGAAGATTTGTGGGGAATATCAGTAGAAATATTAAAAAATATAATAAAAATCATTGCCCCATATTTAGCTGTAATATTTAATGAATGCGTAGATATTGGTCAATTTCCAAATCTGATGAAATATAGCAAAGTTCTACCACTTTTCAAATCAGGTGATAGAAGTGACCCATCTAATTACAGACCAATATCCATTTTACCTGCCCTTAGTAAAATATATGAAAAAGTTATATTCCATCAATTATTGGGTCATTTTAATCTAAACAAATTATTGCATAATAAACAATTTGGATTTACTAAAGGCAAATCTACTACTGATGCGGGAGTTGCACTCATCAAGCACATTTTTGATGCATGGCAAAATAAACAAGATGCTGTAGGTATATTTTGTGACCTATCCAAAGCATTCGACTGCGTTAATCACCAAACATTATTAATGAAGCTACAGCATTACGGCCTCACAGATAGCTCTCTGAGCTTAGTACGGTCATACCTAAGTGATAGAATTCAAAAAGTCAATGTTAATGGAACTAACTCTTCTGGCGCCCTTTTACAGATGGGAATGCCCCAGGGCTCGATATTGGGGCCCTTACTGTTTATTATATATGTAAATGACCTACCTTACTTTACTAAAAACTTGTGTGACATAGTATTATTTGCAGATGATACTTCTTTGATTTTCAAAACTAATAGACATAAAGATAACTTTGACGATGTAAATAATGCTCTCACTCAAGTGCTACATTGGTTTACTGTAAATAATTTACTTCTCAATGCTAAAAAAACTAAATGTGTCAAATTTACATTGCCCAACGTAAGACAGGTCAGCACTAGGATTAATATGAATAGTCAAAATGTTGAAGTAATTAATTCTACAGTATTTCTAGGCGTCACGTTAGACTCAAAATTACAGTGGGGTTCTCATATTGCAGCCCTGGCAGGGAGACTTAGTTCGGCTGCATATGCAGTCAAAAAAATAAGACATCTGACCGATATTGAAGCAGCCAGACTTGTGTATTTCAGTTATTTCCATAGCGTTATGTCTTATGGTCTGCTGTTATGGGGCTCTGCGGCTGATATTCAAGCTATTTTTGTGCTACAGAAACGAGCTGTCAGGGCCATATACGGACTTAGACCACGAGACTCGCTTAGAAACTTGTTCAAAGAAATTAACATTTTAACATTAGCATCACAGTACATCTTTGACTGTATTATGTATGTTTATAAAAATTTAGAAAACTTCCCTCGAAAATCCGACAACCATAACCTAAATACTAGAAATAAACACAAGCTTGCTGTTTCACATCTCAGACTTCATAAGATTGGTAATTCATTCGTAGGAATGAGTATTAAAATATTTAATAAGTTACCACAAAATCTTGTTGATTTACCAATGCCCAAATTTAAAACACATGTTAAAAATTATTTCATGGCAAAAGCCTATTATACAGTTAATGATTACTTAAATGACAAGAATTTGTGGAAATGATAACTGTTCGCCTACACCCATGACACTGTACTTAAAAAAAATTTGGTGATTAAAAAGAGTAACTGGCGAGTTCTTGCCGGATCTTCTCGTCAGAATCAACTTTCCGATTCCGGTGGTAGAATCACATTATATTTATTCATTTCTTAGTATATTTTTGTATCGACATATATGTTTAATAACATGTATAATATACATAGCTATAATTATATTTTTCATGTATGACGATTTGTAAGAGCTGTATATAAGCCTATGCAAATAAAGCACTTTTGAATTTTGAATTTTTTTTTGAATTTTGAATAAAATAATAATATATAAAAATCAGTTAAAACGTAATAAGACATAAACAGATCATCAGCAACCAGAGAAGGATAACTCTGCATTTATATCAAAACCCTCGCCAACCCGTCTGCCAAGCGTGGTGAGTATGGCATTTACCCCTCATGTGATTGAGGGAGGCCCGTGCCCCAGCAGTGGGGACTTAAATAGGCTGATGATGATGATGATGATGAAGACATAAACAGTATAAAAGAGGCTGGTCCAGCCGTCGATCCTCAACAGCGATGACTTGATTTATATGATGGAAACTTTTGCCCTGCAGTGGGACAATATATAGGCTGATACTTTACTTACTACTAAGTATATAAAGTCAACATTTACTGACAGCCCTCTATACAAAGCATGAAGAAGGACGGAACAGCCGCCCATCTACTACTGGAGTGCAAAGGAGTGGCCACCTGAGGAGCACACTACCCGGAACACATGGGTACTTTACAGAAAAGTGATGTTTTCTTCCACCATCGTATTGGAGGTAGAAATACACAATAATCATGATATTTACTATTTTTCATAACTATGTGAACTTTAGACATGTCTAAACTTCATTGATATCTATACTATTTATTATAAAGAGGTAACTCTTACAGACAGTGGCAACGCTTATAAGTAATCCGAAAACCCAAAACGCTTGCGCGATGTAATCGACACCTAGCGCCATCTATTGGTATAAAGTAGAACGAATGCCCCGAAACGAAGTGAGAGCGAGGCATGTTTGGTAATGCCCTACATTTTTCAAAATCTTTTACTATTATCATGGACTAATATAGTGCATGCTATTATTTTCAATATGTACAAACTCACACCTAGCTAGATAACCTACATTGCTAATGACGTTAGTCTGCCGCATAATGTTTGTCAGATGTTGAAACGACTACGATTACTCGGCGCGATGGAGCGAGACGTACAATCCGCCTATTTAGTTCCTTTCTTAGGATAACGTAATTACTTATTTCCATTTAAATACCTACTGAATCCTATTTTTCAGTTGAGAGATATATGCTATCGACTGTAAGAATAAAGATAATAACTTTTAATTAAATTAAGTATGTACTTACCTACATATTATTAAATTTAAATAAAACAATCAATTGTTAGCTCAATCCATAGTCAACCTGACAACTCCCATGTTGTAAATAAGCAATATTCGTATTCGTATGGACTTATTATTTGTTTTTTTTTTCTTCACTTCTATTACTGTCATAATGACAGATGTCATTTATGTGCGAAAAAAGCCGCCTTCAAAAACCACGAACATAAATGTGTAAAATAATATTTTAACACATAATACACTTCGAATAACCAATCAATCAAATAATTCTTTATTTGCATAGGCTTGTATACAGCACTTACAAATCGTCATACATTTTAATGACTTAAAACTATTTATAAGTACTTATGTATAATTTACATGTTAATACATATATATGTTGATACATAAAATATACTAAAGAAATAAATAAACATAATGCGATTCTACCACCGGCTCGGAAAGTTGTTTCTGGTCGAGAAGATCCGGCAAGAAACTCGCCAGTTACTCTTTTTAATCGCCAAACTTTCATACAATGTTGTGTCATCATCATACCAAGCCATACAGTTTAATTGTTACACAAAATAAAATAAAGGAAATAATAATAAAATAAATAAATATATGAGGTAACGCA
>JADPWL010002092.1:0-11824 GCA_019059595.1 Marasmia exigua | reverse complement strand
AAAAGCATGTGTGGACTATGTGGCAATATACAATTATAATGGTATATACAGACCTGCACATTCCAAATAGGTTTTTTTTTTTCTCGCGAGGGAGAAATAAGGACTTATTAGGGTAATAATATATTATGGTAAGATTTGGTTTATTTTTCCACTTTTTTTTGTGTAATAATAAACGATATTATTTGGAAAAGTCAGCCACATATTGCCAGATTGGTTCCTCTTACAAGTGTAACATAAATAACGTCTCGTATAGTCATAATAACTCATATTTACTTCCTTGTTTTCCTCTAAATAATGGTTTCTTTTATCTGATTTAAATGAGATTGATGATAATATATAATATAGTATCGCTTCGCATGCGTGGCCACCCTATAATTAAGTCACCACTTAAGAATTTAATTTACTAATGCGTTAGTCTAAGAATGTTGTGTGTATCCTTGTTGGTGTCCAAATTAAATATTAACAAATTATAGTTTTTAAACACATACAAAAGAAATAGGCATTATAAATAAAAAATAAACGCTCAAACCAAGACCAAGACGCAAACAAAATAATTTTATATACATCTTACACAGAGAAAAAGAATAAAAAGAACGCAACAACATGACAATTTGTCATGTTTATTTGCGTTCTTTTTCCGACCGTGCAATATTTCGTCGTCGATATCACTTCTAAGGTCACTAGACGTCTTCAACGTTAAAAACCTACCAGGATTACATTACCACTTTACGTTTAGTTCCCAACTTTTTTTTCAACCTAAAGTTTTTATGGAGTTCGAAGTCATTAGGGCACTAAGAACCGTTCTTTTTTTCGATTTATAAATTGATAACTAAGATAATCACTGTATAACGGAAAATGACTAGACTCTAGACATGAAATATACCATTAAAGTTTTTGTGTTATGTTGTTAGTGAGTAATGTCTGGTTTTTTTACAAAATAGGTCTCTTTATTACCCGAACAACGACAAGCCCAAAAAACGAAGGGATATGATTTTACCAGTCTAAGTAAATAAAAAAATAATCCTCCAACCGATTACGGCTACGGCGGCCCAATCTCAACGATCACCATGGGGGGACGTACGCATGTATATTATATTGCTCAAGTTTGTGCGCAAACACAAGTGCACTCTATTCCTTGCCTCATGATCCGATGAGACACTATGTTACACGACGGAGAAGGACTAAGCACAGACTCAACAACAGTTTTACGTGCCTTTCCCCGGGCACGAGGGTACAAGAACCGCCAACTTCGACATCCCGGGCCACACTGAGATTTCATTGCCGAAAACTAGTACGCAAAATTTTTTGGCCCGACCCGGTGATCGAAACCCGGGACCTCTTGCGCGCCGTCGCTTTAAAGTGCGACCCTCTAACCACTGCGCCACGAGCAGTCTAAGTATTTAAGTAATGTTTGGTTTTTCCAGATTCTGCCCTGAACTATTCAGCCGATTTTGATGAATGAGGATCAATCGATTGGATAGGGGAATCCTTTTACTCTCCGGGTGACCTAGGCTTATAATTTCACGTGTTTGCCTTGTTTTTTTTTGTTATTATTTTATTATTTTACTTTTGTTATCGTCTTAATTACGTAATTATGTTTAAGGTTTTGAGCGCCATGGGGGACACTGGTGACCGACAAACAATAAATGTTTATTTGTGTCTGGTTTGATGTCAGTCAATGTGTTAAGGACCTGTGTATTTAAATAAATAAATAATCATCATCATCGTCAGCCCATTTATGTCCCCACTACTGGGGCACGGGCCTCCCTCAATCACATTAGGTGTAATTGCCATACTCCCACCGCTTGGCAGACGGTTTTGGCGAGGGTTTTGTATAATGCAGAGTTTTTCCCCTTCTCGGGTGCTGATGTTTATGCCAGCAGCTTTACCTTCGTCGCCTTTTACTACACTCGGTAAGTGGGGGTGGCCCTATTTCTACTCTGCCGGGACCACACGGCTGACAATAAATAATAATAATAATTTATTTGAAAATAGTAGCACAGTGGGTGCTATACGAAAAACCCGAAAGATTTTTTGTCATTTTTTTTTGCGATTACGATACTTAACTTGGTAAAAAACAATGTGAGTTGACTAAAAGGAGGTAAATATGCGTTAACGGTTTTTAATAACGTATTAAAAATATACTACTAATCTAGCTCAACAAACAATTTAGTTGTTAAAAAGTCGCGTCATCATCATTCTCATCAGCAACACCCACCCCACTGGCTTCCGCCGAATTTTCGGCCACTCTCGTCCAGCCCACAACCAGCCAGCTTCGAATGTCCATCATCCCGCTTGGTCCGCAGGGCAAAAAAAGTAGCAGTAGTTGCTAGTATTATTTTATATTTCACATCACATAATTATAATGGATCTGACGCCGAGATAGGTAGCTCAAGCACCTGTGTTACCGGATGTCAGAACCACTGCGGATTACAAAATATATACATATAATGCTTTTCTTATTTATTTATTTATTTAAAAAACCAACAGCGTTTACAATAATATAGGTGTCGTGCAAGTTTACATAACATAAGGCCAATAACCGGTTTTCTTGTTAACTGTAAGTACTGTGTTGTTTGTGAATACATTATAAAAATACTTAATTGTTTAATCACTAATTAGTAAATCAAACAAAGCTTATTCTCTAGGCAATTCCCTGAACTCGTACACGTTATTATACATATAAAGAATAGTCGTTGATTATCCTAATTATAAATAGTAATAATAATCCCTCTCGACTCATCCCTCACAAGGCAAAGTTCTTTATTGGTAATATTGTTTTTTTTGTATTTATACTAGATTATATATATAATATATATATATATATAATTATATATCAATTATATATCTATAGATATATATATATATATATATATCTATATAATATATTAATAATACTCAATATTCGACAACATCATATACATTGCATGACTCCCGATTATAAGCCGCTCTAGCACCTGGTTACGATATCAGAATCAACAGTGAATAGAATTCTTTTGTAATACATATCTTTAATACATAGGCACCCCCGACCCATACAACAGACATGTTCATGCAACACTAATGTTTGTACGGTGCGGGGATCGAACTTGCAGCCCTTGCCCCGAGGCAGCACTACCACTGAGGTTTTTGGTATTAAATTCGTAATGCGGTTAACAAATACTCTACTTCCAAGTTTCAATTATAATAGTTATTATAGTTTCGGAAAAGTGCTGTTGACGGACAGACGGACAGACTGATTAAATTGATTAAGTTATAGGGTTCCCGTTTTTTGTCATTTGGCTACGGAACCCTAAAACGGGACTCAATAATAGTTCAGCCTATAACTGTCCCACTGTCAGGGCAAAGCCGCCACTAGAAATCGAGTCATCGCTACATTGAGCTTAATCACCACGCTTGCACATTCGGATTGTGATCACAAACCTCGACTTATGTTTCGAAAAGTTGAAACATACTTTTCGCTCGACCCGGGAATCGAACCCAAGACCCCGAGAATCACGGCCCGTATTTAGCCCACAGATCATCATCATCATCATCATCACCCATATAAGTCCCCACTGCTGGGGCACGGCCCTCCCTCAATCACGTGAGGGGTAATTGCCACCACCACGCACGCACTCACCACGCTTGGCAGACGGGTTGGCGAGGGTTTTGATATAAATGCAGAGTTTTCCTTCTCTGGGTGCTGATGATCATGATACTAGACCAACAAGTAACTAAGTATTGGGCCGTGATCTCGGAGTCCTGGGTATAAATATTCGTTCACTGAGTAGTAGCATTTATTGGTAATTAAATCTTTTAACGCCCTATTGGTGTAGTGGTTTAAGTACCGGGCCGTGATCTCGGGGACGTGGGGTTCGATTCCCGGGTCGAGCGAAAAGTATGTTTCGAGGTTTTCGAACATAGCTCGGGTTTGTGATCACCAATCCGCATTTGGCAAGCGTGGTGATTAAGCCTTATCCCATCATAGTAGCGATGTAAATGGGACATAATATTTATTAATTAATATTATAATTAATTTTCAAACTTTCGGGGAAAAAGTCAAGTTATTCACTGAAGCTTTGTGCCTAATTTTATTCAAAAGTTCCCACTTTCCACCGGGAACCACGCCTGTGTTTGGTATTTTTTAATGACCCCGTTTTCGAACGGGCTCGATATATAACGCCCTTTGACAAAGGGATACGTGAATAAATTAATATCTGAAATCTGTTGAATTGCCCTCCGCTTTTTGTGAAAAGGGCCTTTCAGTTAATGAGATAATATTTTATTGGCTACGTGATTTTTCTCATGCATAGTATTAAAGATGGTATTCCAATAATTTTTCGTCAAAAATAGGAAAAAATACTACTGTATTTCTTTTATTGTTTACATTCCGAAAAGATGGTATTCCAATAAACGCCCTATCGGTCTAGTGGCTTAAGTACCGGGCCGTCCTGTCCTGGATTCGATTCCCGGGTCGAGCAAAAATTGTGTTTCAAATTTTTCGACTATTGCTCGGGCTTGTGATCACCAATCCGCATTGGGCAAGCGTGGTGATTAATCCTAATCCCATCATAGTAGCGATAACTTGATTTCTGTGATGGAGGCCTTTGCCCTGCAGTGGGACAGTATATAGGGTGATACTTTACTTTACTTGTACTAAGATGAGTTGCTGATAGTAAAGAATAACTTATTGATCTGAATTGTACTGAAGTAAAATTGCAAATGCATGCTTGATTCTGAAAAAAAAATCAAAATAAAAATATTCTCGTGATATTTACTTATACAAACTTGTATGAGAAAATCCAAATATCCTTAAAATTGACCAAACTATGCAACAACAACAAAAAATAAGGAAAATACGTCATGTGTTTACTCCCGTCGCTTCCACTCTAATGTTACGAAAGTAGGGTGACTAAACCCTTAGCGCAATCCGGTCTTTTTTTATGAACGCTATAAGCCATCGCTTGACCATAACCCTCACCTGACGGAAAGTGACGAAAACTTTCTGTTTAGGATGAAATATGAGGTGCCTACCTAGCGTCCGTTGCAGCGGCACTACAACAGAGATAAGGGGACTCACCTTTGGCGGCAGCCAGTAAAACACCAATAACACATTTACAAATTTAATTTTATGTTAACTAATAACAACCTTTCTTGTGGTACTCTGAATTACACTGACAAAAAATAGCAATAAAAAAAGAACATGTTATAAAAAAAAAACAATTTCAAATATATAAAAAAGAATACATAAAAAGGAGGTCCGTCGCCAACACAATCCATCACGGACTAAAAAATTTGGCAGTTCCTATTTCTGCCGCACCATAAGAAATCGCATGTGTTTCCTCCTTCCTACAAGATGGATTCCTTCAAACGAAGCATGAAGAAGCATCTCACGGGCCAGTATGTCAGTCCTAACGGAGGCGATGCCTGACATCGCTTCCGTTGTAATTGCAACGTGGGCTCTTCTCTTGCTTACAATTAGGCTGAGGAGAGCCAATATAATGTGTCACTATTAAAAAAAAACGCATCCACCTGGAAAGGCATCTTTTAGGAGGATGCGTTTTTTCCCTATTGTCTTAAAGATGTCCAGATCGTTACAACCGAATCAGAGTTTCCCACCCTTTCACGCGTGCTGTGTGTGTCCTTTGTTGGGAAGTGACAGGCTTCTTCTAAGGCCCCTGAATCATGGTTCAGGCGTACCCAGGGCTCTGAAGCGACAGTTTGGATGCAACTCGGAATTACACGCTCAGATGGCTCTACAGTTTTTAGCGGATGTGGCAAGTTTTAATTATTTTGATGTTAAATTGATTTTTTTATCATAATTGTAATAATCTATTTAAATTCAAACAAATCATAGATATATAGATAGATACTCTTTATTGCACAACAAACAAAACTTAAAAGCTAGGTATACAGAGATACAATGTACAATTTAGGCGGTCTTATCGCTGGGAGCGATCTCTACCAGACAATTCAGGTAAAGGATATTATCATCATCATGCTATTTAACCCCCGACGCAAAGACGACGGGTGTTATAAGTTTGCATCAGCCCACGCGGAGTGTTTTAGTCCTATCGGCAAAATCGACTATTTTTTTTATGGTGTTATCCCGGGCACGGTAACGGCCGTGCGTTTGATTCCGCCAATGTCTCGACTATTCTTTTTACCAATTATTTAAACTTGGCATTGACAAATTATCTTCACAATAAAGAGGGTACAATCCTTATAAAAAGAATGACCAGGTGACATTATTAGTACCGGTTGATAAATTACAGAGTACAGAGGGCCTACTACGAAACCGTCCCGTAATGAACTAAAATATTCCTGTTACAACCAGAAAAAGATACGCATGATAGTGACGGGGAAAAAGATTCGGTGCAAGAGACTATAGTAAAAATAAAATTGTATTAAAATTTTTGGCGATTAAAAAGAGTAACTGGCGAGTTTCTTGCCGGATCTTCTCGTCAGAATCAACTTACCGATTCCGGTGGTAGAATCACATTAAATATTATGTTTATTCATTTCTTAGTTTATTGTATGTATCGACATATATGTGTAATTCATCATCATCATCATCAGCCCATTTAAGTCCCCACTGCTGGGGCACGGGCCTCCCTCAATCACATGAGGGGTAATTGCCATACTCACCACGCTTGGCAGACGGGTTGGCGAGGGTTTTGATATAAATACAGAGTTTTCCTTCTCTGGGTGCTGATGATCATGCCAGCAGCTTTACCTTAGTCGCTTTTTACGAAACCTCGGTAAGAGTGAGGGTGGCCTATTCTACTCTGCCGGGGACCACACGGCAGATATGTGTAATTACATGTATATTATACTAACAAATAAATAGTTCTTTATAATGTATGACGATTTGAAAGTGCTGTATGTATACAAGCCTATGCAAATAAAGATATTTTGAATTGAATTGAATTGAAAAAAAGACATTACGATATACTGCCAAGCACGTAGGCCAATGAACTCTTCTTAACAATGTCCGCTGGAGCCGACCTATGAAGTGCGTCTATTTGTTTTGTGTCTTGGTTACGTCACTTTAAAATGACTGATGTACATCGATAAATCAACAATTAAAAAACAACATTCTTGTGGGAGAGCCAAGCTCCTGCATAAATGAGCCGGCTCTACCGGAGTGATACCACGGTCTCACAGAAATTAAAGCAGCCTCTTTAGTTTCTTGTGAGTAAGTGCATTGCACTCGGCAAGAAGCCCAATTCAGGGAAATGGAGGTTAAAGGACGGCAGTGCACTTGTGGCTCTACTGATACAGCGGGTGTCCATGGGCGGCGGCAATCGTTTACCATCAAGTGATCCTTCGGCTGGATATCCACATATCACATAAATAAATAAATTAATATTTTTCTCAACATTACTCACATTGATCTGACTCCGAGATAGGTAGCTGAAGCACCTGTGTTACGGATATCAGAATCAAGGTATTACAATCGTCAGCCCATTTAAGTCCCCACTGCTGGGGCACGCGCCTCCCTCAATCACATGAGCGGTAATTGCCATACTCACCACGCTTGGCAGATGGGTTGGCGAGGGTTTTGATATAAATGCAGAGTTTTCCTTCTCTGGGTGCTGATGATCATGCCAGCAGCTTTACCTTAGTCGCCTTTTACGACACCTCAGTAAGAGTAAAGGTGGCCTATTCTACTCTGCCGGGGACCACACGGCCACGGCCACGGCGGTATTACAATAAATACAAACAATACTTTTCTTATGTAAGTACATACTTATAATACAAAAAACACCCAGAACATTCTGTCTTCTCTGTTTGTACATGTACACAAATTTTTGTACTGTGCGGGGATCGAACCTGTAACCCTTGACCAGAGGCAGCATTCACTACCACTAATCCAAACGGTTTTACCGAGTAAGCTACCGGAGACCTTAGTAAGCTGACGAATTTTTTAAGTGCTTTTTCCTTCGCCATATCATATCAGCCGTGTGGTCCCCGGCAAAGTAGAATAGGCCACCCTCACTCTTACCGAAGTGTCACGTTTAAGGCGACTAAGGTAAAGCTGCTGGCATGATCATCAGCACCGAGAGAAGGGAAACTCTGCATTTATATCAAAACCTCGCCAACCCGTCTGCCAAGCGTGGTAAATATGGCAATTACCCCTCATGTGATTGAGGGAGGCCCGTGCCCCAGCAGTGGGGACTTAAATAGGCTGATGATGATATCATATGATCTAAACCGGTCGTCAAAAAACAACTTAAGGGATTGCGGGATTTTCTATTTTGATGTCACCCTAACTCCAATGTTATGGAGCAAATTGTGTGGAAAAAATTCACCATGCGGCAACCATCTTGTAGTGGTTGTGTTGTATTTATTCATTTATTGTGTTTTCGTGTGCAATCGTTTGAATTTGTTAAATGATGCTGATTTAAATTAAGGAGGTTGTATGGTGGGAAGGAGAGGGAAACAATGGTGGGAAGGAGAAAACCGTTGAAGCTTTTGTTGCCTTACGTTAGGTAGGCACTTTTTAACCGAATGAATGAACACGAGAGGGCATTAGAGAGGTACGGTAGCTTAACACTTTAGTACCATGTCAAAGTAACATTTTTACGAACCTCTTGGAAACTGACGATAATAGGTAGAACAGTTACTTTGACATAGTACTAAAGTGTTAAGCTACTTTTGATTCTGACCGTATGTATCTCAGTGGATAAGAACGCGCCTTTCATGCGGTGAGATCGTGGTTCGAATCCGAGCATCTACATCTGGATTTTTCAAATTTATAATAATATTAATAATAATTCTCACAACATCTCATACGTTGACCTGATTCCGTATTAAGTAGCTTAAGCACTTGTGTTACAGATATCAGACAACAGAGGAACACAAATATATACTTAAATACATATATTACACTCAGACACCGAACAAACACAAGTGTTCATCGCACGAATGTTTGTCCAGGGTGAAGATCGAACCCACGACCTTTGGCGTAGAGGTCACTACCAATTGTGCCATCCGGTCAGTCATATGTGCGTATTTCTAGCATTAGCTCGGCAGTGAGGGATAACAAGATGAATCCTGCTCGTTTCAGATAGATTCTAAAACGTCTAATCATGATTCAGTTGGTCTGGTTCCCTTATCAAAATTCAAGCTTCGGCATGAATGGGCCGGCTCGACGGAGTGACAGGGGGGTTTAAAGGTTGGCAGCGCACTTGTGACTCCACTGGTGTAGCGGGTGTCCATGGGCGGCGGCAATTGCTTACCATCAGGTGATCCGTCTGTTCGTCTGCCCACCTATTACATAAAAAAAATAGCAGTCACTTTATTGAAACTACCGGACTCCCAAAATCCTGAATCATGAACTAAGACCGCCGAAATTGTACAATTAAGTTTCTGTAATGCCTAGATTTTAAAGTTGTGATTTTTTTGTGCAATAAAGTATATCTATCTATTTATCTATCTAAGCCTACCCCGGGCTACACAGTTTTGGATGCAACCGGGAATTACAGGCTAAGATGAGGAGGACAAATGAAAACGATTATTATATAGTTGTATATTCTCTCACTTCCGTCAAATTATGAGGATTTTGAATTAAATTTAGAAAAAAAAAATAGTTTTCCACCGACTAATTAAAAAAAAAAAACTATTTGGAATGCTCGGACTCATTCCTGTACTACATTTAGTCAGTGAGTAGAGTTTAGACAGCATATTTGTTTAAATTTTAAATGTTTCACAACATCATATACATTGATCTGACTCCGAGATAGGTAGCTCAAGCACCTGTGTTACGGATATCAGAATCAACAGTGGGGTTACAAATATATAAAGAAAGAAAGAAAGAAAGAAAAATGTATTATTTTGGACATCACAACACTACATACGAGTACAACATTAGTTACAAAAGAACAAACAAACAAAAAAAAATAGATACGGAAAATAAAAACAAAACAAAGGAAAAACAAAATAATGAGTACAAATAACCAGGCAGTGCAAATAATATATTGTGTGTTGTGACCTCGAACATAAATGGCCCCCACTCAGCCTATGTCATGACCCTGAAAAAGGTCATGACGCTGATTTTCAGTAGGGCCATATAATACATATAAAACACCCAGACCAATACAAACAGACATGTTTATGCACACAAATGTTTGTACTGTAAGGGAATCGAACCCGCAACCTTTGGACCAAAGGCAGCGTTCATTACCACTGTTCCAAACGGGTCGTCCAATTGGTTGTCAGGTTTTCGGTCTTTAAATGTGCGATTTTTTTTTTTTTTTATTAATTGATGGCTGCTACTATGTCTTGCGACACTTTTACAATTTTGCCAATGTCGAGTGATGTGAGTGATTAAAGAGACACGCGTTTTTTGGAAAAATGTTTGTTCCTCAAATGACAGAACTGTGGAAACTCAACTTTCGAAGCTTCAAAAAAGAAACGTACTGGTTTTTTTTAAGCCATCTATCAGATATAGGTGGTCACCAACAAGGTGGACCGATTAGTTAAAAGACTTGTCAGCCTCCAATTCAGATCATCCGCTCCAGATGCAGCCATGATGATGACATGAGGGACCGATTCCAGAGAGAGATAAGATATAGGTTTATCAATAGGCAACTATAATCGCTTGCCTTCAGATGACGTCAGCTTGTCTGATAACGTTAACATTAGGAAAAGAAGGCTACGTAAGGAGTGAAGAAAAACACCGGGAAAGAACCTTGGCAAATACCTGAGCGTCTCGCAAGATTCGGTCCGTATGTAGAGATCCCGAGACGGTAAGAAAGACTATTGGTTGGTAGCGGGACGTGTCCGCTCAATTTAACATGAACAAGTGTATGGGTTAAGACCGAAAAACTCGATGGATGACTAGGACGAGTAGGTACTGTGCGTTTCTCACGCAACTTTCTACGACGTACCTTAGTTTTGTGAAACGATATTTATTATGTGAAACAACATTGTGTACTCACATATTTGGCTCGATGTTTCGGCTACGTTACAGCAGCCTTGGTCACGTGCGGACTGGCGGAGCACGGAGTCGTCTGCTGGGGCCGGGCTGTTAATCTTCGGACACCCTCACATTTTTTGATATTAATTCGCCACTAGATGAATTGTCAGTGAAACTACTCCGACACACTACACTAACAGTATCGGTGTTTGTTTGCGTTAGTAACGGCCTAGCACGGGGTTTGCACTTGTTAATTACTGGATTGCATGTTGATGATATTTTAAATCCATCCTCCCGATTGAAAATCTTATACTTCTTGATCTCAATGGCTTCACGTACTATCCTGGTATGATAATGACGATCGGTGGAGAGGATTTTCGGGTCATGTAGTTCCATCCAATGATTAACTCCCATTTCCAGTAGATGTTCTGCTTTTGCTGATTTATTCGCTTGTCCATTTTTAACAGCTGCGATACGTTCCTTGACACGTTACGTTACGTACACAATGTTGTTTCACATAATAAATATCGTGTTAATCCCCGTATTGATACATTATAGTTATAATGCAACGCGAAAGTCTAAAAAACTATTTTGTGAAACGGTTTGGCTGCAGGAGTATTCCCCGACGGCTATGACTTGGGACTTAAAAAAATCTAGCAACACATTAACCTTCTCTCTGATTTCGCGGATGTTCATGGGTGGCGTTCGTTGCTTTCAATCAGGTGAATTTGCTCGTTTTTCGCTTCTAGCATAAAAAAATACTTAAATGTAATCGGTGAATAGCTCGTATATATTTCACGCAAAGCCAAGAATAACAAAAGCGCATACATTTTAGATCCAAAGTCAACAGGCAGGCGGCAATTGTTGTAGCAAAATTTTGTTTAGTTAACCATTTTATATTCAGCAGTTTGGTAACTA
>JADPWL010002090.1:0-15340 GCA_019059595.1 Marasmia exigua | reverse complement strand
ATTAAATGGTCTGAAGACAAACTAGCATGATCTTAACCGCAAAGTTTACCCAGGTGGCTGAAAGTTTTTTACCACCATCATGCAATTCGCGACAAAATTGTTTGAACTAAAATCACCCTGACTCAAACTTTTTGTAAAAACTTGCGGACGACAAACTATGTATTATTTGGCACTTTCATGTTTATAGAATATTTTGACAATTACACCTCAACTTTGCTTATAATTGCACACAAAAACGAGATAATTGAACCATAATATTCACAGCTGTTTTCGCTGCAGACGCCATATTTGATTACTAGCGCTGCAGTGGACAGGGTGATCTGTGGCAGTGGAGGAAAACAGAAATCAATTTGAATCACTTGGCTGAGTTTTGATCAGCTGTCAACTTTTAATACGCCATGCTGTTAAATGTAGAGTGATTTTAGTTCTAACAACTATCGGCTTAGGCATCCCATTGGATGCCGGCGTATAATCAACGCCATAGGCGTCCAATTGGATGGCTAATTTAACCAGATAGCTGCGACATATATGTAGTATCTGCGACATGTATCTATGCTCAACCTGTTTTGAGACAAGGGAATAGACACATACTAGTACACTAAAACAATTTCTGTGTTCATGGTTGATCGATGAAATTAGCCGCCATTGACGAAGAATCTCCACCTGATGGTAAGCGATTACCGCCTCCTACGGACATTAGCAAAACCAGAGGAGTCAAAAGTGAGCCACCGGCCTTAAAGGAATATAGCCTTTTCATCTATAAAGAGAAGAGATGTTTAAGCAGTATCGCGCGGTGTGGTGACATTAACAGCTGCGCACGTGGCTGTATACTCCTATGCGGGAGTGAACTTTCCGTCCGCATTTGCGACACGTAAATTGAGCGCTGCTACGATTGGAGTGTTAGGCATGGTGCTTAGCACGTTTTACCGCAAGCTGATTCAACCAGGCTTTATCGTGTTCAACTAGACCCTCCGACACGATTCTCCTCCAAGTCAATAGTTCAACAGCGAGCTCCTCCCACTCTGCTACCGGGATCTGAAAAGCGTGCATATCGCGCTTGGCGCAATCTTTCCACCGGACCATGGGTCTTCCGATGGGTCTTTTAGCATCAGCTATCTGTCCCAAAAGAGTGCGCTTTGGCAAACGAGAGTGATCCATACGGTGCACATGCCCCAGCCAACGCTGTCTTTTCTGTAAAGGAATATAATGTGATAATAACCTATTTTCTTTAAGGTGAAAACTACTCAACGTCTTAAAACAACAGGCTTGCAGGTAACCTAGAGTGGCGTTTTAAGCACAATTCCTTAACAAGACACAACAGGGTATTACGGTACGTCGCTTCCTCCCGTCATAAGCCGCTATCCGAACTGTCACTTTAGGCGCAGATAAAGTGGTTGTCGGGCCAGGAAACTGGCGGGCGGTTGGTCTGGAAGGTAACGGACATAATAGAGTAAACTATGTGGACGCAGCGCAGCGGCTTACGAATAAAGTCTACGATAAAAAGTCTACGATAAAAAGTCTACGATAAAAAGAGCTTATACTTACTATGATGGGTCTTATGCCACTTCATGCCAATCATTTGCCAAGAGACCGCGCAATTTTTTTTTTCAATCTAAATCTTTACTATCTTGGACGGCCGACTGGACTTCGCCGGTTTAGACAACGTCGGTATGCTCTCATTACCGTTTTTTTTTTTACTTTGTTAAAGTTAGAGTTATAGTAACCCTGGTATTAGATTTCCAAACTGTCAGCGTTGTCAGATTTCCGATTTTATTCGTAACCGTCCCGGTTTTCGGATCAAAATTAGATTTCCCGCAAGAGACAGGACATTGTTTGGGGGCTACCAGTAATTCCTAAGTTGTAAAAACCTTTTGCTAATAAACGATTTTTATTTTTATTTTTTTTATTTTATGTCCCGCATTTTGGTGATTTAAGCGGTGACCTCTTTTTCGTAACTCAAACTAAAATTATTCCAGAAGTCCCCCGTTTTTAGGGATGAAGGAGGACAAGGCCACTCGTAATTTAAAAGGTCGTGTGGTCTTAAAGAGAAGTAATAGTTTACCACTAAATGATCCGTCTTCATGAGCAGACTCTAGTTAAATAGTAACTAGCTAAATAGTAACTATAGGATGAAACTCTGAATCTCGCTCATTTCCTGGCCTCAAAGCTTCTAGTCGGCGCTTTCTACTTTTAATCGCAGTTTAATTACTTGCCCACGATTTTCAAGATAAAAATCGGTCCAAGCCTAAAGTTTAATCGAGCGATTAAAGGGATTTCGCTGGGAATCGGGAAGTAATTGAGTCAAGGCAAGGATCAATGGACAACATTTCAAAATTGCTAAGCTCTGAAACAAAAAATACCAATTCTTTGTTTACTTTTCCGCTGCTCGAATATACATTTATTAATTTTTTATATTGCTTATTTACTGAGAAAAAAATTAAAAACTAAAAAACGTAAGATGACGTCATCGGACGGCAGAATGTAAAATATTTCTTTGCTTAGCACATTATGTCTTAAATTTACGAAATGCCAAACCCATGAGATGTAACTGTCAAAAAAAAAGACAACTTGTCAACGTTGAATGTATGAATGACGTTGACAATGTTGACACTAGTATTATTTACCTTTGACAGTAGTACCTTTTTTTTATTAAAACGATGATAAGCAAAGGAATATCGCTGTATTCAGCCGTCCGATGATGTCATTTGGCGCTTACGTCTATTTAGAATAAAAAGAATTTCAATGATTATTTTATGCATGAAAATGGACAAATTTTGAAAAAAGAAAAAATATGGGTCTGTTCATTTTATGTCTACTTTCATATAAAAAAACAATATGGACATGTTAAAAATATGAAATGTTGTCCATTACGACTTCTAATTGTTGAGGACTCTTTCCATTCATTAAGAGGTCTCGGTTATCGTTTAAGGTGACAGGTAGGGCACACTAGCGACGCCAATCGATTTTAGTTTTTAGCTACTAAACCGGAACTATTTTAAACAATTTCGGGGTTACAACCTCTCGGCAAACACTTATACTATTTATTAAATAACCATGCACAAATGTTGGATCCGTTTTTGTACGCGAAAAATGGATTACCGCCAAATGCGGCCACTTTTAGCGTGTAATAAATAGTATAAGTGTTGCCGAGAGGTTAAAATAGTTCTGGTTTAGTAGCTGAAAATTAAAATCCATTGGCGTCGCTAGTGTGCCCTACCCGTCACCTTAGTATTCAGTTATTGTTATTCTTTACCTAAGTGTTTCGTCTTATGTAAATAAATACCAAAAACCTTGTTATTCAATGTCCCTTAGAGCGAGCTTTGAAAATAATTAAATTCTTTAGAAGTAAATACTTGCTCTTCCATTTCTTTACAATAAGGCTTCCATTCTGGTCGGAATATTACCTGAAACAAAAATAATTATGTACTTAAATTAATCGCATTCATCAAGAGTCTTTATCTCGTCCCACGAGAAATGGAATTAATTTAGAACGAAAATTATATGAAGGGATCTTCATTTACTTTTACATTTACACTAAATTAGACGCTTTTGGGTAAGTAGGTAAAAAATATCCGACATAATATAATCCGACAGAGAACCAGAGTCACCGACATAGCCCACCGAATCTCGGTTTGTGCATGCACTTTCTATGGGACCAGTGACCATTGACAGTGTATGCGACATGCGCAGTTGTCATCTGATGCGACCGAGCGGGTGAGCAGGTTGCGGATAGCTCGCCCTCCCCCATACCCACCTCTTTGCTTGAGGACGGGAGAGGGTGTCACGTTGACCCCGGACAATAGATGGCTGCTCCAAAACCCAATCCCAGGCTAGGAGCATTCCTGACAACCTCAAACCCATGCTCCCCACCTCATCCTCGAACCACCCTAACTCACCTTATCCTTCCCCTCATGTCCTGGAGGAGTTAACCTCGACTCTAAAAACCCCAATCTAAGGTGTCATCCGACCCGTGCCGATAGATGCATGGCCGAAGGGATGTTCGGTCGAGAACGGAGGGGCCTCGAAACCAGGCGAAATCGAGGTCTATTTAGCCTTACCCCTGCAAGCGGGGCTCTGCAGGGGTGGACCTTTACTTCCCTAGCTTCTCGTGGGAACTATATGGATATTCTTGACATTATAGACGACCATCTAAATTCTACCGAAGAGGTACCAGGTACCTCTGAGGCTATGCTCTTTGGTAGCGATACTGAGGAGCATACTATCACTGCCGAAGCACCTGGGACTGATGGACCGGGTACTTCTAACGCGGAGTCGACCCCTCTGGGTGCAACGCACCAAAGGGACTCGTCGACCAAGGGGCCAGAGAGTAAACCCAGGGTTAAGCTCTCTGGAGCTGATAGGAAGCAAATCTATCGGCTCGTAGCGAAGGGTATGACCTTCGAGCAGGCGCTAGAACTGCGCATGAGTGAGAAGGCTAAGCAGAGGACCCAAGAGGAGGGGGAAACGAGGGAGCGGGCGACTAAGCGCCCTCTCAATACCTCGTCAACCTCAAATCAAGGCAATCCTACCAAGGCACCGAAGCTTGGCGAGCCTTCAACCTCGAAGCCTACCTTTAAGGAGGTTGCTGGGTCCGTCACGTGTGGCATCAAAGACGCCCTGGGAAAAATGGACCAGGAGAGTGGTCGAAATACTTCAAGGTGCTATCTTGAAGTGTATCGACACCTCAGATGACGGTGACGGCCCCAGCTTTATTGGATGCAAACCGCGCTCGGGTGGCATCCTTTTGGCGTGCGCAGATGAGAACTCGAAGGAGTGGCTCATCCGCAAACTGCCCAACATTAAACCCTGGGATGGAGCTAATCTCTCCGTTGTAAACGAAGAGGATATGCCCAAGCCCAGGTATGGCACGGCCTGGATACAGGAAGCCAAGCACGACGCAGATACCATCCTGCGGAGGTTGGCAAAACAAAATAAAGGGTTAGACCTCTCGAGTTGGAGGGTAGTCAACCGGAAGCCCGAAGCAAAAGGTCAAACAGTGACCTTTTCCTTCGACGAGGCGGCCTTGGAGACTATTCTTCAGCGCGAGGGGCGCCTCTACCTTGACTTTGGCCTCATACACATAAGGGTCAAAGGGGGCAAAGTATCCGGGGACAAGAAGGAGGGGGCAAGCGTCGAGGCGCGTCCAAGTACCTCCAACTTGGTCTCGGGTACGGAACCCTCAGGAGGAGCAACTGGAGCCGACTCCAGCAGCAACACACCTCCACCCGTCCGGGGGACGTATGGAGTCTCGAGGGGCAACAGTCGTGTTGCAGGACCATCGAGAGGCAGGAGCACCACTACCTGCCAACCATCTGCCCTAGACAGCAGAGGTCGTGGTCGTGGTGGTCGAACACGACCAGCAGGGGGACGCGGCAAGAGAGGCGCTGTGCGAAGGCCGGTAAATCTACCGACCCTAGCACAGGAGCACTCCAGCAGGAAAGCCGCAAGCAACCTGCTCAACAAAAACAATAAAAGGAACCGAACACCTACCGTGACTCCAAGGGAACAGACTGGGAGGGCTTTAGGAACTCCCTTAGGTTATACCTTGGAGATTTTAAATACATCAAAACTGTGGACCAAGTGGAAGCCGCAGCAGAGGACTTAGGCAAAAGCCTAATGAATGCGTATCTAGAAAATTGTCCTCTTAAGACCACTAAGAGCAACAGGAACGCGCCTTGGTGGAACAAAAACCTGGAGCATCTGAGGCAAAGGACCCGTGCCTTATTTAACAAGGCAAAAAAAGACAAGAACTGGGATGCTTACAGGAAGGCGTTAACACGTTTCAATAGGGAGCTCAGGAAAGCAAAAAGAAGATCCTGGCAAAAATTCTGCGGGTCCATCAAAGACACTGCCCAAGCTGCCAGGATCCATAAAATACTATCCAAGACACCTGAATCCCATCTAGGCCTGCTAAGGAAAGCGGATGGATCTTTCACAGAATCTCCGGAGGAAACACTGAGACTGCTTGCTCAAACGCACTTTCCGGAATCCGTGTACATTAATAACGAAAGAGAACTCCAGGTCAGTAAGTCTCCGGAAAGGAGACCGAGGAATGAAGACTGGAGGAGAGTTTCCGTTACTTTTCGTCCCCAGCAGATAAGTTGGGCAATTAGGAGTTTCAAGCCTTATAAATCTGGTGGGGTCGATGGTATCTTCTCGGCTTTGTTGCAGCGGGGCGAAGATATCATCATCTCTACGCTGATAAAACTATACCGTGCAAGCTTTGCTTGGAGTTATCTGCCATCAGCGTGGACTCGGGCGAAGGTCACTTACATTCCCAAGGGAGGGGACAAAGACAAATCGCAGCCCAAGTCCTACAGACCGATAAGTCTCACCTCATTCCTATTAAAAACGATGGAAAAGGTGTTGAACAGTCACATCAGGGCAACATACCTCGTTGAAAAACCCCTGAGTGCAAGACAACATGCCTACCAAACAGGCAAGTCCACGGAAACGGCACTTATTGACCTGGTGGACAGAATTGAGAAAGCCATAGAAGACAAAGAAATTGCACTCTGTGCCTTTCTCGATATCGAAGGGGCGTTTGACAACACCAACTTCGATGTTATAACACGTAGCATGGTGAATCGTGGAATCGACGACACCACCACCAGATGGATGGGATCCATGCTACAAAATCGGACTGCAACAACAACGTTGATGAACAAAACCCTTCATTATAGAGTGACCAGAGGATGTCCACAGGGCGGAGTCCTATCACCCCTTCAATGGTCATTGGTTGTTGACAGTCTCATCTGCGAGCTCAATGAAGCCAGATTTCTGACTCAGGGTTACGCAGATGACATAGTAATAATGGTCATAGGAAAATGCCCTAGCACCATTTCCAATCTTATGCAAAGGGCCCTACGAATAGTAGAAAACTGGTGCACGAGACACGTGCTAACAGTCAATGCACGTAAGACGGTCTTAATCCCGTTTACCAAAAGAAGGAAACTAGAAGCGCTCCACGCCCCAACACTTCTTGGTACGAAGCTATGCTTGTCCAACGAGGTCAAATATCTCGGAGTCTTTTTAGACCAAAAACTAACATGGAACAAGCATCTCGACTACATCACTAGAAAGGCAAAAATTGCGATGGGGGCAAGCAGTAGGTTGGTGGGGCTAAAATGGGGGCTACGGCCCATGGCCGCACTCTGGATTTATAAAACCATAGTAAGGCCGATCGTCACTTATGGCTGCTGTGTGTGGTATAAGAAGACGCACCAACTTAACTGCGTAGAGAACCTCAGCAAAGTTCAAAGAACAGCCTGCCTTATAGCCACCGGCGCGCTTTCGTCCTCTCCCTCTGCAGCACTGGATGCCCTCCTGAACATTCCACCTCTGCACATTCACGTGCAGATGGAAGCGAGGATGGCTATCACGAGAGCGAAAATCAGAGGGAGGACGAGATGGCAATCTAGGGTCATGAGAAACCTCTACAACGAACTAATGAAAAGTCCGGTCATGGATATGCCCTCTGACTCCATGGTCCGTGAACACCGCTTCGATAAGCGGTTTACAGTCTTGTTACCGAGTAGACAAGACTGGGAGGCTGGAACTCCCGGAAATGTTAAGCAGAATGACATCGTTTGGTATACGGATGGCTCCAGGAAGCAGGGCATATCCGGGGCGGGATTTTGTAATGATCGCTGCGGAATACGCAAATTCGCCAACCTGGGTCGCTATAACCACGGTGTACCAAGCGGAAGTCTTCGCAATAATTGGCTGTGTCCAAGAGAGTCTACAAATGAATCTCCAGAATAAGAAGATATTCATCTTCTCAGATAGTCAAGCTGCCCTCAAGGCGTTAACATCCTGTGAACTTGACTCCAAACTCACTAGCGAGTGTGTCCTGCTCCTAAACCAGCTTGGCAATGCCAACATCGTAAATCTGATTTGGGTACCGGGACACTGTAATATCAGAGGCAACGAGGTCGCTGACGTGCTAGCAAAGGCCGGGGCAGAGAGCCCACTACTCGGACCGGAACCAATAAGTGGCGTTCCAGCCTGCATGGTCAGGTTCGAGTTAAAAGAGTGGGAGCATAAGCAAAGCACTGAATATTGGAAAAGACTACCTCGACTAGAACAGTCTAAGGCGTTGATACAGGCGTTCGATCAGAGACGAGCTGTAGAGATAACAAAACTGAGTAGAGGACATGTTAGGGCACTCACTCGGACCCTCACAGGGCACTGCAAATTAAACAAGCACCTGCACAACATGGGCCTTACAGATACCAAAATCTGCAGGTTCTGTCGCGAGGACGAGGAAACGATTATCCACGTCCTCGGCGAGTGCATGGCGCTGCACCGCTGCAGAAGCCGGCACCTGGGAGCACACATGATCTCGGCTGACGAGATCAAGAGCTCCCCCATCAGCTCCATTCTCGGGTTTATCCTGGAACTGGGGCTGCATGAGGTGCTGTAATAGGTTACGGGGCTGCCACAATAGATCATCTACTGGTCGCAGTGGCTATGAGACGCAGAGCTCACCCCATTTCTATCAAATAATAATAATGTAGCCCACCGAATTAGCAAACTGAAGTGGCAGGCTGGTCATATTAGCCGCAGAACTGACAGCCGTTGGAGCCGTAAAGTCCTTGAGTGGAGACCGCAACTTGGTAAGCGTAGTGTAGGACGCCCTGCGACAAGATGGGAAGAGGAAATTCGAAGGCTGGCTGGTGTCGGCTGGATGAGAGTGGCCAAAAATCGGGAGCAGTGGCGTGCATTGGGGGAGACCTATGTCCAGCAGTGGACGAGTGTGGGTTGCTGATGATGATGAGGTAAAAAATAAAATATTGAATATCCAGAATATTAAATTCTTTATCTTTTTTTTTCATCGCACTGTAAGCAAAACATTTGTGATTTTTAAAAGGGTAGAGAACGAAAACAAATAAATTAGTAATGACAATAATTAGACTGGATTTTTATGAATAGGCAGTAAAAAGGCGACCCGGGCTCCATTAATAAACGCTGTTGTAAAATTATAATATTGGAGGATATTTTCAAATCTGCGTTGGCTCTCCTTCTGGTGTAACTTGTAATCATATACCATCAGGCGACCCGCTTGGTCATTTGCCAACCTCTCTTAAAATAAAACAAATGTTTGTACAGTGCGGGGATCGAACCCGCAACCCTTGTATCAGAGCAGCGTTCACTACACCTGATCCAATCGGGTCGTCAAAAAAAAAAGAATCAGTCCAGTACTTTATCTTTCCTCTTTATAATGTTGGTTTAAATATAAGCCATCTTTGAATTTTTAAACCAGAGCAATTATTTATTTTGTCTGAAGAATAAAAATACAAAGCAAATAAATTTAAACATGATAAACTGTAATTTCGAGCACACGCGTATGTTACGACTTCCTCGAAACTAAAAACGGCCAAGTTCAAGATCCGCGGGTCAATTGAGAGCAATGACGTCATCGTACTGAGTTGTGACGCAATTACCGTCTGATGAAGCGCGAACTCTCGGAAGCATGCTAACTAGAGGGTGTTAGGATTGCGTGTTTGCGGTGGAAATTACAACTCATGTAGGAGTTGACACTGTGTTTATGTCGTTACACCATACTTCTTCTAATCAATGAGGGGATATTACGAATACTTAATCTTTACCTTAGTGCCTCATACTATACAAAGATCACAACTCTGGACACTTGGATTAATATCCTCCAACCGATTACGGCTACGGCAGCCAATCTCAACGATTAGCCACGTAAGCAGGATATATTATAGTGCTCAAGTGTGTGCGCAAACACAAGTGCACCCTCTATTCCCTTACCCTCATATTCCGATGGGACACTAATCAGACGCAGGACCAACGGCTTAACGTGCTTTCCGAGGCACTGGGGTACAAGACCGCCAACTTCCAGACTCCGGGCTGCCACTAAGAATTTCTTACCGAAAACTTAGGT
This sequence comes from Marasmia exigua, assembly GCA_019059595.1. Lineage (NCBI taxonomy): Eukaryota > Metazoa > Arthropoda > Insecta > Lepidoptera > Crambidae > Marasmia > Marasmia exigua. Next base: position 5,430 of record JADPWL010002090.1, on the reverse strand, counting down.
ACAAATTTTTGGCCCGACCTGGGAATCGAACTCGGGACTGACCGGATGGCGCAATTGGTAGTGACCCTGCCTCTTTCGCCAAAGGTCGTGGGTTCGATCCCCACCCTGGACAAACATTCGTGCGATAAACACTTGTGTTTGTTCAGTGTCTGGGTGTATTATATGTATTTATGTATATATTTGTGTTCCTCTGTTGTCTGATATCTGTAACACAAGTGCTTAAGCTACTTAGTACGGAATCAGGTCAACGTCTGAGATGTTGTGAGAATTATTGTTAAAATAAAACCTCTTGCGCAGCTGTCGCTTTAAAGTGACCCAATAACCACTGCGCCACAGAAGCCTCTGTGAACACTTGTCACACTTGAATTACCACTCTAGACAAACATTCCTGTAATGATGTTACCTATTTAGGTATTTGTGATTCCTTCGTATCCATAACACAAGAGCTTAAGCTACTATTTTGGAGTCAGGTATGTTTTTACATTTTGTTTTATGTGATAGCTGGCAGACGTGGATCACCTGATGGTAAGCGATTGCTGGTGCCCATGGACACCCGCGACACAAGTGATGTGCCAACCTTTAAACTTTTTAATTGGTATTCCTTTACAGGGCGCTACATTGGATCTATGAATCACCCAAATATGTACTATAATATTTTATAAGAATCTGTACTCCAATGAGGCGTGCAATAAATTAAAATGATTATTGTTCAAACCTGAGAAGATATGATTTGAGCAATATCATTGTTAATTTTATGTTAGCCACGCTTCTGTGAAATCAACGGATCGAAATTCCGACCGACCGAATCGGAGTTTTCCTCTCTTTCACACGCGCTGTGTGTCTCCTTTGTTTGGATGCGACAGGTATATTCTCGTTCGTTACGGGACGGCTTTAAATTAAGCCACCTGAACCTATAATAATGTTTATTCAATATCTTTTAAATTACATACATTACAAATGGCTGGGGTCTCTATTTAAGTATGCAATACCTGTGTCTAGAGACCCCGCTCCTTCTTGAAATTTACAAAGATAAGGATCATACCAAACTAATGTGTGTGTGTGTGTGCATTTGTTCGTATCTATAACGATGTATGTGTTGCATGTGTATCTCTGTGTGTGTATCTTTAGTGTTTGTAACTAAAGTGTAAGTATATGTGTGTGTCTGTATCTATGTGAGTTTGAATAGCGTGTATCTGGTGTGTATGTGAGTATGTACGTGCATGAGTGTGAGTGCGTGTGTAGTTCTGAATTTGTACATGTGTGTTAGTTAGTTTCGGGTATGTATGTGCTATATAATAATTAACTTATAACTGAGATAGAGGCATCAGTGGGCTAGCCAGTGCTAGCGCCATCTAGAGGAAGACGACCAATACTCAACGGCTATGTAGTACCACCACCTTCGAGAATCAGTTAGGCAGACGATTATAAAAAAATCGGAAATAATTTTATTTATTATATTACAAAATTCTTAATACCTTATAGATCTCTGGTTTATAACCCCTACCTTTTTTAAAAGTGCTAATGTGGGCAGACGGCTTGAGGTAATTGTTACGGAAACACGCTTTACTAGCGCGATGTAAAAATACATAGTGACATCTATCGGAACAACGCCGAAAAATCTGCTTGATTGCTTTTAAAGCTACATCTACTTTTTAGAAGTTCCATCTAACGAAAACCGCTGAACACTTTTTACCATACTATGGAAAAAAAATATTAAGTGAAATGGCCCTCCTGCAAGAATTCTTAGTTGACCTTTAGGAGTACTTATGTCACCCACTGCCTACCTACATTAAAATTGTGGCAGTAGGTACAGTTACAGTCGTGAGGACGAAAGAGGGCGGTAATGGCGTCCTCCACACCACACTAATTTGAGTGCTCTGAGAACGTGCTTCCTTGGCCCCTCGACTGTTTGCAGGTCAAGAAATGAGATGAGATCAACAGCTTGGTAATACCAAGGGAAAACCTTATTATATTGAAATGAAATGAAAATAGTTTATTCAATTTAGAGCCATGCAGAACACTTATGAATATCAACATGTTTACCACGGGTTCGGAATGTAGTTTTCTGCCAAGAAGACACCAACATGAAACTCAGCAGTTATTGTCGAGGAAATGTGGGATGTTGTCTCATGTAGATAGATATTTGTAATTGGATGCTGATGAAAAAAATCTGATCTTGTACTTATTTACTATTCATACAGGGTGAATCTGTGAACATTTTTATCCCTTTAACCAAGTGTTCTACCAACTATTCTGAACAACATTTTTTCTTTTCTTTTTCGACTTTTCGAAATGCATTGAAAATTTTTTCGACTTCCCATACAAAATTACCTTGTCACGTGACCGACTTTGTATGAAAAGTTGAAATTTTTTAATGCGAATTTCCAAAAGTCATAGAACAAATGTTGTTCAGAATGGTTGGTAAAATACGTGGTTGGAGAAATGTTAATGTTCACAGATACATAACTGCCTTAGTCCCGAGCTGACTAATCTTTATCCGAGAGTAAGTCTCCGTCATTTCATACGACTCGTAGCGCTATACCATAGATTTATTCTCGAAAAATATCGACAGTCTTCGGGTGGGAATCGAACCCACGATCTTTTGCTAACCGGGCAACTGCTTTACTGACTAAGCTACCAGAGACCATGGTAAGTCGATGAATTTTGTAAGTGCTTTTTGCATCGCCCTGAGCTGCCGTGAGATTTATTCTCGGACCAAGTTTAGCGTTGTTTTTAAAACCTGGGGGTTGTGGATTGTCTATTCAGGACATCCCAATCAGGACCAATCACATAGAGGAGTTACCAATTTCTGAATCGAAGTGGTTCCTGTTTTTTAGGCAGACGAGCAGACGGACCTTATGGACGAACCATAACACCAGTTGAGTAGAGTACTGCGGTACCCTCAATCATTCGGCGATTTGATTTGCTCCCACACGACTACGTGAAGGCGTCCGCTCTTATCCACTGAGATACCTTCCTAACCTTTGAATCTGCCATCCTCACCCTGATGCCCTGCTGAGATGTCGCTTCACGCCCCGCCTAAAAGACCCCGGATTGTATGAAGGAGGAACACATGAGCTGGGAGGGCATTCGATATCTTGATGGCTCGAGGCAGGAATGAGGAGCCAAACCTCTTGGTGCGCGCCGCCATTGTCTGGATGGTATGCGGATGGCAAAGCTGTCCAGCACGTATTGTTTGGAAGTGGAAAGGGGAGGATGTGATAAGTTGAAATAACTTATCAGAGCATTCCCCATTATAGAGGCGGTAGAGAACACGTAGACTGGCAATGTATCTACGTAGCTGAAGATGTTCTAGGGACTTAGTCACCTCATAATCTCCAACAATACGGATAGCACGTCGCTGCAACATATCGAGAGCCTCCAGCAAGTACTTAGCAGAACCATCCCAGAGATGAGAGCAATATTCTACACACAGGCGAACCTGTGCCTTGTACAAGAGACAAAGCTGCGTCGGAGTAAAATAGCTAAATAATAATTATGTTCAAATCGTGTCTAATATTTAACAACACCTTCAAACTTGCATTTCAGTTTTCAAACAATTACTAAATTTTTATTTGTATTCCGCAAAGTCTGTTTCTCTTGGCTGAACTAGATGATTATGCTATAAAATTATATGTTTTTGTATATCGTACAGTTGCCATTTAATTATTTAGTTATAAAGTAATTAAATGCATATGTAGAGCAGAATGAGAGGGGCCCGTGCAAAAGGCGCGCGTTCGGAACCAGGTTAAGGGCTCTTGCGTGGCTTTTCAGGGTTCCATGTTGAATAGATAAACCATCAGCCCATATTCAGGCACACAGACTTAGAATAGAATAGAATAGAGAACTCTACAAAATTTGCTTACGAACTAAACTATAATTCAATTATAATATTTATTATTATAAATACATATCATCATCATCCTCCTGCCCTTTTCCCAGGATATCTGGAGTCGGCGCAGTATGTTTTCCTTTTCCATACGTCCCTGTCATTCGTCATCGAATCATCCACCTCTTTCCATCATGTCATTCTTCACACAATCCATCCATCTCTTTTTCGGCCGTCCTCTGTTCCTCCACCCACTTACGTTTAAACTCATCACTTTTTTGGCAATATGTTCTTCCCCTCTTCTCCTTACATAACCATACCAGGAAAGACGATTTGCCTTCAATTTATCAATGATGGGGGCCACTTTCATACTTCCTCTAATATATTCATTCCTTATCTGGTCCATTCTCGGCACTCCACACATCCATCTTAACATTCTCATCATCATTATTATAAATACATATAAATACTTATAAATAGTTTTAAGTCATTCAAATGTATGACGATTTGTAAGTGCTGTGTACAAGCCTATGCAAATAAAGAATTATTTGAGTTGAGTTGAATAATTGATTTCAATAATACACTTTTTCTACGCTGCAGGTTCTGTCCTGGTTTTAGAGCAATGGTAACTTTGTGGATATGAACGTGATCCTTCCATAAGGTCGTAGGTTTGAATCTGAGTATGTACCTCTAGGTTTTTAAGTCTATATTAGTATTTCCGCCATAGCTCGGCGGTGAGGGAAATGATGAAACTGAACTTTCGGATGTTGAATCAATAGATTGTTGAGAAAAATGATTCTGTACGTTTAGTGATTCAGGTCATCATCATCATCATCGTCAGCCCATTTAAGTCCCCACTGCTGGGGCACGGGCCTCCCTCAATCACATGAGGGGTATTTGCCATACTCACCACGCTTGGCAGACGCTTGGCTATGGTTTCTCAGTCTAAGGGTTGCTAAAGTGAGACGGCAGTCATTTTATTGTAATTACCAGACTTCCAAAATCCTTGATCATATACCACAGTCTTTGAAGCGACACCTTTGGACGCATTCACTCGCGCTTTGAAAAATTATTTATTCCTTTCTGTCTTATTGTTAACATCTTGTTTTAATTGTATTCGTCTTTGTGGTCAGTAAATATTTTACTTACTAACTTACTTTCGAAGCCATTTTATTTGAAATGAAAAATCTTTATTCGGTGCGGCATTACATATAAATACACTGAATTTAAAAACGAATACACTGAATTTAAAAACGAAAGTAATTGGACCAAAATGGCGCCCACTCAGCATATGGCACGACCGGGGGGGTAGCCCCGATCACACCGCTGGTAATCTGTGAAAGCCAGTTTGTTGAGGGAGCGTCACCACTGTCACCAGTCAACGAAACAAACAACTTTATTAATAGGTACTTGTTAACAGTTTATGTTACAAAAATAGGTACGTATTGTACAGCAACGTAATAGCGCAATGCCTAACAGTGTATGAAAGAGTGTAGATGTTCGAGGGTGTATGCGTGGGTGCGTGTATATGTATGTGTATATTTATATTTCTACGGAACACTAATTAGTTTCACGCCTGACCCCGCGGCTTGTTAAAAAGC
>JADPWL010002088.1:0-21445 GCA_019059595.1 Marasmia exigua | reverse complement strand
CAGGCGCGTTTGCGCGTGTTGTAGGCTTTAAAAACCTCTCGCGCATACCGATGCATCACTATACACAGAGGCTGTGTCCGATCCCTTAAGTGTCTCCGTTTCAGAGTCGGAGACACCTAATCACCCTGCCGGAAAAAATTTGCTTCGCAGGGGTTTTGTCTTCTCGGTTTAGGCTTTCGCTCCGATGAGAGCGTAGCCTTCTGCAGGGACCACGCTGCAAGGCGTGCATCATGCCGGTCACGTCCCGTTTGTCCAACGTAGTTGGGAGATTTCGTCGTCCATTTCCAATGCCAGGGTTGTTAGTGTCGACGCCGACCATCGGGGGCGCGCCGCCACTGCCAGATTTCAACAGTAACCAATTCGCTTGCAGGTCGAGTTCCAATAAAGAGGTTGCAGTTCGTTAGAAGAAGAGAGGGGTTTAGGGGTTTTAAGGGTTTTTTCTTTTACAATATCCATGAAAGTCCCACGAAAAGAACGGTACCACGGACCACCACGACAGAGCCGACATATCGTGGCTACCCTACTACGCCAGGGGGGGCGGGTGTTCCCCCTGGGATGGCCGCTAGCAGGCTGGCCTAATCACCCCAGCCACCCGAAGGCGACCGACGCCGCGCGAGGCCCCGAACGGGGCGCCCCAACGTCCGGTCCTTTGAGGTTTTTTAACTGTGGTTGTCTCCCACCGGGCCGGCCAATTAAGGCAAGCCCGCTCCCACGCTCGGAGGGGTCCTCTCGGACCCCCCAGCGCTAGCGTGTTAACCCTCCCCGACAGGCACGCCGACCCGCCGGTTTGGGGTGATTTTTTATAGAGGTTTTCTTCCTCGCAGTCCACTCTCAGTGAGCGGACCCCCGGCCTCCTCTCAATGAGGAGGTTACGGTAGTACAAGGTGATTTTTTATAGAGGTTTTCTTCCTCGCAGTCCACTCTCAGTGAGTGGACCCCCGGCCTCCTCTCATAGTGAGGAGGTTACGGTGTGCCGCTTTTGGTCCGCGCCGGCCGAAGCCGGTACCTCCCATATCTGGGAGGCGTTCCCCTATCCGCCGCCGGGGGACGCGTCCGATAGCTGAGCGGAATCGGCCGACTCGAGGTGCAATGAGCCGACCAACAGCCACGAGAGCCGACCAACAGCCACGGACCTAACCTAAACCTAACCTACCTTTTTTTTTTTTTTTTTTTTTGGGTAACGCAGAGAGAATGCCGCCGGCTCAGAAGGAACCGACGTCGGCGCCGATGGTCGGCGCCGCCTTATGCACACCCGGCCGCTGGGAGTCGGCCGGTAGTGTGGGGGCTCTCCCCTGGGGTGCTCCTAGGGGTATACCCACTAAAACTCTCTGCGACAGTTTCCATCCCTCGCCCGGGAGAAACTCTCAGAGCGGGAACGCGGGCTATAGGGCGAACCTTGTCACCGCGAACCCGCTCAGGGCGAAAGAAGGCTCGCCAGTACGGCCTCTTACCAACACACCGGTCCAACGGACCTAGGGCCTCTCCCACGGCCCACCAAACACCGCCCCCCGAATGGCGCCCACACTGCTGGCTGCAGTGCAAACACCACCGGGAGGAGGACTGCGGGTACCCTTCCCCACCCATACACTGCTGGCTGCAGTGCAGAGGTGGGTTGGGGAAATAAACCCACAGGCTTCAGAATGAAAACGCCGCAAAACCCGAACTCCGCTGGATGCGGGAGCCGAGAAAATTGGCACCACCGGTCGACATTGAGCCATCCTGGCTAGACGACCCAACGCCGGACCTCCAGCACATGGCCTTACCGGCCGCTGAAGCCCGAAGGCTCTCCACCCAGTGGGGCCCACGTCGAAAACGCTATCACGCGTAGCGTGACGCCGGACAGGGCCCCGGGCCCCAGAACAAAAAAAGGCCACAGGAGAAGGGTTTCCGATGCCCTAAACCGTGAGGCCGGTCCTAGGCCCCGGGGGGGCTCAACTGGGGGTCGACAGAACGACTCCAGGAGCCCTCCCGTGTGTGTGCAAGCTGTTAGCCGTCGAGTAGCAATGGGCGATGCGATTAACTACCCGCCGTTGCCCAGGGACGCCAGGGACCCTTTCGGAGCAGCTCCAAACAGAGCAAAAATACTACCGAAAGGGGCCACACGAGGAGGCCGCCGCACCGTAGTCCCCAACCTAACCTAACCTAACCTAACCTAACCTAACCTAACCTAACCTTTTTTTTTTTTTTTTTTTTTTGGTCACCCAGGAGAAATGCGTTACGCATACCCATCCGTCTGTAAACGGATGGGTTATGTCGGACTCCCCCCCGCAGAAGGCGGGGGTATACCGACTAAAACTCCTGGGGCTCTCCCTCATCGTCCATAGTGGGAGAGGTCGTGGGGTGAGGTACGAAACCTGGCACCACGACCCCTCCCGGACGGAAGCCCGCCTACACGGCGGGCACGGCGCTTCCTCCCCCGGGGTCGGGGGAGGGAGTGGGGACAGCCGAGAGAGCTGTGCCGTCCCCACCAGGCGTAGGAGGAGGCCCGTGCAATGCCGGTGGTGGGGTTACAGCCCCACGCACCAGCGGACCTGCTCCTCGCAGGGGAAGGAGACGCAAGTATTCGCGTCGTCTCCTCCCTCTACGTGCCTTGCGGATAGCGGGAGCGAGAGGGTCAGCCTCTCGCTCGCGCTCCGCCGCCTCCTTCGCCGCCATCACGTGCTCGCAATAAGCAGCAAAGGCCTTCCAGGCATCCTCACTCGCCAATATAGCTCTCGCTATATTGGAGAGTGAGAGGTCCTGGCCGACCTTTGCCACCAATGCATGGCGAGCCTGTGCCCACGGCGCACACACCGCCAAGGTGTGCTGCGCCGTGTCCACAGGGTCGCCGCACGTGTGGCACGAAGGCGTCTCCTCCCTGCCGATTTTGTGCAGGTAATAACCGAAGCAGCCATGCCCGGTCATTACCTGCACCATCCGGAAGGAGACCACGCCGTGTGCACGCTCCAGCCACCGGTCCATGACCGGGGCGAGCGCGTCGAGCGTTCTGCGGCCGTAGCGGGTGAGGACGAGGTGCTCAGACCATCGCCTCAGGAGGACCTGACGGGCCTCCTTCCGCACGGCCTCCCGCTCGACGGGGCAAAAGGACTCCCCTCTTGCCCTTTTCTCCGCCGTGCAATCGTACACGGCGGAGAGCACAACGGCGTCTGACTCCCAAGGGGGCGTCTCAGCGAGCAAGCAGGCCACATCGAAACTTACCGTCTGGTAAGCTCGAGCGACCCGCTGCGCTATCACCCGCTGAGGCCCCCGCAAGAAGGGAAGATTTTCCCCTCTTGCTAGGGAGTCGGACCAGACTGGCGCCCCGTAGAGCGCCATACTCCGCAGGATGCCGGCATAGAGTCGCCGGCACCTGGAGCCTGGTCCACCCAGGTTGGGCAGCAGCCACGAGAGTGTGTCTGCTGCCTTGAGGAGCCGCGGTGACATCCTGCTAAAATGCAGGCCAAAATGCCACCGCGGATCCAGGGTGAGGCCGAGATAGCGCATCTCGGCCTTCACTGCAACCTGGGTCCCTCCGACAGTTATAATTTCTGCCGAAGGGGAACCTCTCTTTCGATTGAGGGAAGTAAATGACTTCAGTTTTGGCCACGGCCACTTCCAGGCCAAGGCGCCGCACTCTACTGATAACCGCGTCCGCCGACTTCGACGCTCTGGCTGCGGCGCCGCGGGGCCCGTCAAATGTCTTCCCCCGGGCAGTATGAGCGTGTCGTCTGCGTAACAGATGACACATTCTGCTCCGGGGAAGACTGCCGCGCAGGGCCCAGTCATAGCCCAGGTTCCACAAGAGCGGCCCGAGTACCGACCCCTGTGGAACCCCCATTTCGACTGCGCGGCATTGTAGCTGGCCGTTGCGGTCGACATACAAAACTTGCCGCTCCTCAAGATAATCCTCTATTAAGAGGGCGAGGTACTGAGGCACTCGGAAAAAACGGAGTGCCTCTAGTATAGTGACGTGGGGAAGGGAGTTAAATGCGTTTTGTATATCCAGCGACACCGCAACAACCCCCTTCCCCTCCAACGCAGCCTCCTCTGTCTCCTTGCGGAGGTGCTTCAGGGCGTCGATTGTCGATCGGCCCGCCCTGAAGCCGTACTGAGCCTGAGACAAATTGGGCCCAGTCTCCTCTAAATGGGCGACGAGGCGGGTAGCTATAATTCTCTCGAATAGCTTGCCCACCTCGTCGAGGAGGACGATGGGCCTGTAGGCCGACGGGGAGTCCGCCGGCCTGCCCTCCTTGTGGAGCAGGACCAGCAGGCCCTGCTTCCAGATCTTAGGGAACCTCCCGACCGTTAAGCAACGGTCGAAGAGGTCCCTAATACGCCCCTCCAGCTCAGAGAGCGAGAGCGCCACTATCCTGGCCGGGACCCCGTCTGGGCCAGGGGCAGTCTTCTTAGCGCGGAGCCGGAGCTCCGCCGCGCCAAACTCTTCTGTGGTGATGGGCGGAGCCTCATCAACCACAGAGACCACCCCTGAGGGCGGGCGCATCCTGGGAGGGTGGAAATCGGTGCGGACTGGGAACAGCGTCCGCACAACCCTCTCCAGGAGCTCCGGTTGGAGGGTCTCAGTGACCGGGGGGCCGATGGGGCGCAGTTTATTGCGCGCCGCCTTGTACGGCCGCCCCCACGGGTCTCGATCCAGACCCTCCAACATCTCCGCCCTGGCGGCGTCCTTGGCCCTGCCGATGGCATGCTTCAGGGACCCCCGCGCCTCCTTGAAGACTTCGTAGAGGCGCTCTTCATTCTCGGGGTCCCTGCGCCGACGCCGCCTTGCCCTTTGAAGGGCCCTCCTGGCCCTCCGGCAGGTGGCCGACAGACTCTCTATTTCTGCCGACCACCAATACACCGCGTGACGCGGACCCGGGCGGCGTGACCGAGGCATGCTGGCGTCGCATACCTCGGTCAGGGACCTGCGGAGCGCTGTCGCCGTCAGGTCCACATCGTCTTCGTCCAGGACTGGGAAGAACCAGTCCTGGACGAACGCCGCTTCTTTGGCCTTCTCCCTATCCAGTTTCGTCAGCGACCAGCGCGGGAAGGGAGAAGGCCTATTCGGGGGATTCTGCGACCCCGGAGCGCTTCCGACCACGTAGCGAATGTAGCGGTGGTCGGACAGCGACTCCGTGTCATCCACCCTCCATCCGACGGTGCGCGCGGCTATGGCTGGGGTGGCGAACGTCACGTCCACCACCGAACCGCCGTTCCGCCGCACGCACGTATGGGTCGAGCCAGAGTTTAGAAGGGTGAGACCGCACGCCACGGCCCACCCTTGAAGCGCTCGACCCCTCTGGTCGGTAGCCGGGTTCCCCCACGCGACAGATTTCGCGTTGAGGTCCCCGGCTATGAGGACAGGGCGCGGCGCCAAGCGGCACAAAACCGCGCCCAGGGTGGTGAGGAACCCCTCAAACTCGGCGAAAGGCCGCGATGGCGAAAAATAAGTCGCCACCACGGCCAAGTCGTCCCAAGAGGCGACCACATAGCCTGACCCCCTCTCCACAAATGAGAGGGGGGAAACCGCAGAGGAGGGCCGCCGGAATATGGCGGCCACGCCGTCCGTGTCGCCGAACCAGTTGTCAGCGACATAATATGGTTCGGCGACTACTGCCACATCTACCTGCCACTCGGCCAGACGTTGATACAAGAGGTCTTGGGCCGAGCGGCAGTTGTTTAAATTCAGCTGTAGGAGGGTGCGTTGTCCGGCCGTAGCCATCATTCGGACATAGCACCCTCCTCTTCATCTTGCGCCGCTGGGGGAGCCCCAGGGGCGGCGACAGCAGCCGGCCGAGTGGAAGCCGGCTGCTGTTTTCCCTTCTTGGGGGGAGGGCGGCAGCTCTTCCCCCCCATGACGTGCTCCGCTGGCCGGCCAGATCCGGCACAAACGGCACAGCGGAGCGTCTTGGACTTGCAGTCCTGGGCTTTGTGTCCCTCCTGTCCGCACCTGTAACAGAGGTGGGTGCGGACGACGTCAGAGGGGCACAGGGCCGAGGCGTGTCCGGTGCAGAGGCACTTGAAGCACCGTAAAGGTCGGTCTTCAAGTGCCCGGACAGAGGCCGAACTCCAGCCGACCAAAAGACGGCCGGCCGCGAGGATCGCCTTAGCGGCGGAGATGGGCAGCGTAAGCCTGATCTGGCCCAGACCCCGTCGTCCGCTGCGGACCTCCCCGGTCTTGATGGCTGCCGCCTCGCAGCCACCAACCTCCGCCGCTCTCTCGACTACGTCCTCCTTGGTGACGGAGTCGTCGAGTTCCGTCACCAGGAGCGTTGCGCAGCGGACGGGGCGCCTCACGTGGGCTACCTCCGCTAACGCCTCGCTAATTTTGGCCGCGAGGGCGTCGGCGGCCGGACCGCTCGTAGCGCCGGGGAGCTCGAATTTTCGAGCTCCCGTTATCGTGTGCCGGCAGCGCAGCGTGGTGAGGCCTAGGGACTTAGCGTCCCCTATGGCCTGGCGAGCCTTCGTCAAGATTGACGGGTAGGTCTCGCCCTTCGCTGCAGCCTCAGCCGTCAAGGTGACGATGACGGCCGAGGACTTCGGCGCCACCAGCCTTCTCGTGGCCGCGGCGGTGGGAGGTCCGTTCGGGGAGGAAGAGGAAGCTTTCTTTCTTCTTTTCTTGTTTCGCTTCCCTCCAGTTAGTCCAATCTGTTCGGAGGGAGGCGCTTTTGAGGCAGCCGCAGATTTGGGTTGCGCTGCCCTCTTTGCCTTCCTATCTTTGGCCTTTTGGCCCACAATCTGCCATCCCTCATTTGCAGCTGTACTCGCCGGAAGGAAAGCGTCATCCGCCCACGAGGTGGAGGCCTGCGGTTCTTGGCGGGAAGGCTGAACTGCCAAGCGAGGCGCCGCCCCAGTCGCCGCTACGGAGGCAAAACTCCGTGCGCGGGTGACGGGGCCGGGAGCGGTAGCGGTATTAGGCGTTGGCTTTGAAGCCTTGCCCACGCCTTTACCCTTATTCGACGGCGGGGGAGGGGGGGGCACAGAAGCCTTCGGAGCCGCAGCTTCCTTACGTCGATCCGCCGCAAGAGGCGGGCGGATTCGTGGCTTCGGGAGGAGCCTATCCTCCAGCCCTTCGATGCAGGAGCGGATAAAGAACCTCTCCTGCATCCTTTCTTCGTGGAGGGCCGCTCTAAGCCTCTCCTCGACTATGGAGGCCACCCTCATCTCTAGCACCGCCTCCTCGTCCTTCGTCATCGATTTCTGCGGCACCGCCCTCGTGTGAGGGACTTTGCGGTGAGAGGCAGCTTCAGGTGCGCCATTCGGCTGAGGGGCAGGTGACAGGGCCTGGCCCTTTCTAAGCGCCTGAAGTTCGGCTCTGAGAGCCGTGATCTCTCCAGCCATCTGGCGCACCGTGGCCTGGAGGGCAGCCGCTTCCTCGTTGACCGAACGTGACGCTATTTCAGCTGTTATCGCCAGGAGCGAACATGTTCGGTCTTTGAGAGCCTTCTGAAGAGGGCCCTTTATGTTTTTGGACTTTTGAGCAACCCCCAAGATTTGGGAGGCGTCCTCTTCGGCGGTCTGTTTTAAGTCCGCCACCGACATGCTCTTGTAGTCGAGAGCAGGAGCCGTTCCATAGCCATGCTTGGCGCGGTGCTCGCGCGTTCTTCGCTCCTGCTCTATAACGTCCATTTCGTGCTGGGCCTTGACCTGGGCTTTTAATGCCTCGGCCGCCGCCCTTCTATTTTCAGCTAGGCCGATGTATTCGCCAGTGGTCGGGGGCCGTCCTGGACCCGTGCGTTTCGGCTGCTTGCGCGCCGACCTAGTGCTACAGTCAGAGGCCGTGTCCTCCGACTGGGAGCCTTCCTTTCTTGCCGCGGTGCGTTTGCGCGTGTTGGAGGGTTTTATAAACCTCTCGCGTAAACTCGATGCGTCACTGAAAACGGAGTCTGTGTCCGAGCCTTTAAGAGTCTCCGCTTCGGAGTCGGAGACCTCTAAATCACCCTGGCGAAAGAATTTGCTTCCACCAGGGGTCTTTTTCATATTAAGTTTCGGCTTTTGCCCTGTCGAGAGCAAAGCCTTTGGCAGGACGACGCTGCAAGGCGTGCATCCTGCTATCCTGTCCGGTTTGTCCGAGGAATCAGGGACAATCGTTACGTCCATATTCGTACCATGTTCGTTGGTGTCAACGCCGACCGTCGGGGCCGCCGTCTCCACTGCCAGTTCGTCATGAGCCAATCCGAATGCTAAATCAATTTCCGTTGATAAGTTTGCCAAGTCGTCGTTAGAAGAAAAAGGGTTTGGGTTTTTTGGGTTTTTATTTTTCAGATCCATAAGAGTTCCCACGAGAAACAATGCAACAAAAAGTCCACCGGAGCAGAGGCATGATACCCCGGTAACCCAAATACACCAGGGGGTTGGGAGTTCCCCCTGGGATGGCCGCTAGCAGGCTGGGTATCACCCCAGCCACCCGAAGGCGACCGACGCCGCGCGAGGCCCCGAACGGGGCGCCCCAACGTCGGTCCTTTATGGTTTTTTAATGTGGTTGTCTCCACCGGGCCGGCCAATTAAGGCAAGCCCGCTCCCACGCTCGGAGGGGTCCTCTCGGACCCCCCAGCGCTAGCGTGTTAACCCTCCCCGACAGGCACGCCGACCCGCCGGTTTGGGGTGATTTTTTATAGAGGTTTTCTTCCTCGCAGTCCACTCTCAGTGAGCGGACCCCCGGCCTCCTCGCAATGAGGAGGTTACGGTATACAAGGTGATTTTTTATAGAGGTTTTCTTCCTCGCAGTCCACTCTCAGTGAGTGGACCCCCGGCCTCCTCATAGTGAGGAGGTTACGGTGTGCCGCTTTTGGTCCGCGCCGGCCGAAGCCGGTACCTCCCATATCTGGGAGGCGTTCCCCTATCCGCCGCCGGGGGACGCGTCCGATAGCTGAGCGGAATCGGCCGACTCGAGGTGCAATGAGCCGACCAACAGCCACGGAAAACCTAACCTAACCTAACCTAACCTAACCTAACCTAACCTAACCTAACCTGGGTTGTAGACCTAAAACTTAACATTCGAGAACCTAAACTAAACCTAAAAAAAAAAACAAAGTGTAGGCTACACCCCCACTAATACCAAACAAATGGGTTAGGTTAGAATAGTAGGGTTTCAAAAGTAAAAAAAAAAAAAGTTAGGTTAGGTTAGGGTTAGGTCTAACCTAACCTAACTCAAACCTAACCTAACTCAAACCTAACCTGCCAATACAAAAAAAAAATTTTGCAATGAATCAAAAAAAATCTGTTGCCCCACCACCAACTAACTAACCTAAAGGTTAGTTAGTTGGTGGGTTGTAGACCTAAAATTTAACACTCGAGAACCTAACCTAAACCTAAAAAAAAAAAAACAAAATGTAGACTACACCCCCACTAATACCAAACAAAAGGGTTAGGTTAGAATAGTAGGGTTTCAAAAGTAAAAAAAAAAAAAAAAGTTATGTTTAGGTTGTAGACCTAAAATTTAACACTCGAGAACCTAACCTAAACCTAAAAAAAAAAAAACAAAATGTAGACTACACCCCCACTAATACCAAACAAAAGGGTTAGGTTAGAATAGTAGGGTTTCAAAAGTAAAAAAAAAAAAAAAAGTTAGGTTAGGTTTAACCTAACCTAACCCTAACCTAACTCAAACCTAACCTGCCAATACAAAAAAAAAAATTTTGCAATGAATCAAAAAAAATCTGTTACCCCACCACCAACTAACTAACCTAAAGGTTAGTTAGTTGGTGGGTTGTAGACCTAAAATTTAACACTCGAGAACCTAACCTAAACCTAAAAAAAAAAAAAACAAAATGTAGACTACACCCCCACTAATACCAAACAAAAGGGTTAGGTTAGAAAAGTAGGTTTTCAAAAGTTAAAAAAAAAAAAGTTATGTTAGGTTTGAGTTATGTTAGGTTTGAGTTAGGTTAGGTTTGAGTTAGGTTAGGTTTGAGTTATGTTAGGTTTGAGTTATGTTAGGTTTGAGTTAGGTTAGGTTAGGTTAACTCAAACCTAACCTAACCTGGCAATACAAAAAAATAATTTTTGCAATGAATAAAAAAAAATCTGTTGCCCCACCACCAACTAACTAACCATTTATTATTATTTTAACAGATTTTTTTAACCTAAAGGTTAGTTAGTTGGTGGGTTGTAGACCTAAAACTTAACATTCGAGAACCTAACCTAAACCTAAAAAAAAAAAACAAAATGTAGACTACACCCCCACTAAACTAATACCAAACAACCCCCCTGTTTATTATTATTTATTGAGAAATAATAAACAAGGCCACAGAATTTTTATTTGGCCACGCGCGCAAACTTCTAATTTACTAACTAAGCACCGGGATATTGACATGACCTTTAATTAACTGATTCATCTTCTTTACAACGCCAACTAAAAATGTTAAAGAAAGCGTCAAGTCAATATCAACGATTAATTTTCCTTGTCCTTCTGATTTATACATTGCAAACTAATTTACTAACTCAGCCACGAAATTTGTACCTCATCACCATATTACGTTTTACAGCTTCAACACAAGCTCCTCAAAAATTATGTATTCAAGCTTCAATACTCAACATCATATATTATAACTTAACATGTAAAATAATACTTCAGATTCTTTTATTGTGAAAATAGCCACTGTACGACTTGGCGCGAGTGCGCGACATGACAGCAACCGGCCATTTGCACCAATCAGAGAGCGCTATTCGATACTTGTGCCGACCCGAATTTTCTATTAGTAATAAATAGTAATTATACGTGTTAATGTTTATTAATTACTTTTCTTACTTTTACACAAATTGATTTGCATAAATAAATGGTTTTACTATGACTGTCCTTAATATTTCTTCTTCTTCTTCATATTTGCGTATAATTCCCGGTTGAGTCCAAAGCTGGGCTTTGGAGCCCAGGGTACGCTTTGATCATGATTCAGGATTTGGGGAGCCTGGTAATTACAATGAAGCGACTGCCGTCTGACCTTCGCAACCCTTTGACAGAGGAACAAGATCAACTGAATCATGGTTACACGCTTCTGAAACTATCCCAAACGAGCAGGTTTCCTCACGATGTTTTCATTCACCGCCGAGGTAAATATAGAAATATGCACATAGATTTGAAAAATCTAGAGAAATCGACCCTCCGCAAGGAGGGCGCGTTCTAAACCACTAGGCTACCATCGCTCTGGCTGACTGTCCTTAATAGTTCATGTGTAATACATAATAATAATATGTAGTGGCTTTAATTATACTTTTTGATGACAATTTTAGGTACATTTAACAATCGATTAATGTAGGATGAGTTACATTTTATTCATACTAAATTATGCAATTAGAGGCTAATATTCTTACTATTCTGGTGTCATATATTAATACTTTAGAAGCTTCCTATTTGAACGCATACCACAAATTTAGATGCTAAAAAATAACCACTATGCTGAGTTATATTTACAGTGGCTTACATATAAGATAACTAGTGTCTGAGATACTATTATTAAGACGCGCATTGGTTGTGGCTGACTTAGTAATTTAGAAGGTAACATGTATTTTCTGAGGCGAATAATGCTATTAAAAAGAAGCTTGTTTAATTAGTACCCTTATTTATTTAAATAATAATAAACAATATTTGTATATACCTACAAACAACCAGTGGAAATATTAATACTAATATTTTACCATCAGACGAAAATGAATTTTTTGAGAGGTATAGAAATTTTTGCAATTTATTCTCTCTAATAAATATTTTTTTTATTCAAAAGTGTTACGTTTCAAAGGGTTGGTTTGAAAAAGTAAGATCCTACAATCTAAATAGTTGAGTACCTAATTTATTTTATAAGTAACACCGATTTATGTAACTCATGTGTTTAATTGAAATCTGCCTGCATTCCAAGATACAAGCGTAGCTTCGGCACACACCTACTTCTACTCTCAATTCACCGCTCTGTTACACATCCAGAAAACCTCACAATCAAACAGGTATCGTGCACTCCATGCGATACACTATCCCACCCACCACGGAACGGAATAAAAACCAATAAAAAAAAAAAACGCGCCCTCCCATGCCCACCCTTACGCGTGATATGGGTCTAGTACAATCGGGAATACCACACAATATGCGTAATTCAGGATCTAGTCCTGGCTTTCAGGGCGACATCTATGAGCATCTGTTCTGTCCCTTTATCACATATTGTGAGCCGGCTTGAACAAATGTAATATTTAAACATCAGAATACGAATTATTTTACGAGTCAATTATTTTAGAATTATATAACAAGGTTAAATAGCGATATAATAATCAGATATAACGAAATGTATCCTCTCATAACTCTTAATTAGCTACTACCTGGTAGATGGCGTAGGGTGCGAGGGAAATTTAAAATAGTCACATCGCGATGACGAGATTTTTTTCTCTTTTCATATATAGAAGCTGTCATTAACTGGTTTGCTGATTTCCGTTAAAATTATCATCACGGTGTTATTTGAATCATGTTAGGTACGTATACGTAATTCATGTAGACATGGTAGGCCCAAAGGCTTTTAAAAACTTTAAATTTAATATGATTAATAAGTAAAACTTGGAAGCAAAGTTCATTTCCTAAGGGTGGTGTAGCGGCTACGGTGACCAATTTCAATCGTAAGCTAGATACGCAAAACATGATTCATCACATTTTGTAGACATTAATCTGGTCCGAAACTATAATTGCTCATTTGTTTGTAATCGTCTTTGATTATTGTCTGTTGTGTAGCCTCAATAAATAATACGCAAAACTAACTCACAAATTAATTCGCTTTATTCTTTTACCCTATATTCCAATGGGACACCTGAGGGACGCGGACGGAGTGGGATCAAGCGCAGCCTAGCGTCAAACCACTAACGAAAACTTTTAAAAACGAATTAACATTGGCTACCAACCTGCACCTCGAGCTCCGTAAGCAACGGTTTTAGACGCAAGCCGAGCTGATATGATGGCACCCCACAGATCATAAATGTGCACTAGTGTGCCATCGCGGTGGTAGATGTAACAGGAACTTTCACGCAAAAGACAAGGACAGGGATTGTACGAAGCGTATAGAGCGGTTTCTAATCAGCACACCTATCTAAGCTCGTTATTTTTAAAATAATGAAATTGATTTGAAAGCAATGTTTTTGTGCGCTTATAAAAATGCTAATCTGACATCATTGCGTCAGCAGTATACATGGACCTGCGCTTATAAGCCAGGGTGGCTTCCACAAGCCAGCTCAATCATCAATCAATCAATCAAAGTAAAGCAAAGTTACATTACTTGGCTTTCCAACGACATTATAATGGATACTTCCCACTCACATAAGTGCAAACAAAACTCGTTAATTATATTCGGGCAAAAAAGGGTCCCAAATATTAACTTAAGTAACTTTTTATAACACCATTCACATCACAAACGATTATCTACGCCCATCATCACTTTCAGGTAGCAAGAAAAAGGTCAAAAGGGGCGCCGCCCGGTGCGCGTGCGGTTCCCGCACAAAAACTTGTTTGCTTACGGACCCCTCCCGCGCGTGCCGGTAGCAAAAGGATCCAATAATAACAGGACTTTTTACGCATTTGTAAACAGGTTAAAAGGATAAGGGGACAGGTTTGATATCTAAGTAGATAATAACTATATTTGTTCCGTTAATAATTAGTAAAAAGGTATTTAAATAAGTGTATGTTTTTTTATCAACTATAAACGTATTACTCATACAGATGTAAAAAAGTTGGCGATTAAAAAGAGTAACTGGCGAGTTTCTTGCCGGATCTTCTCGACCAGGAACAACTTTCCGAGCCGGTGGTAGAATCGCATTATGTTTATGATAAAATTAGAGAAAAACACTGTTGAAGATTGAAATGTTTACTTGTCAACAAGATGAAAGGAAGGAAGAAAAGACAATAGAAAAGTAAAAGTCTAGATACAAAATAGTAAATGGAATATCAATTAAACTAATAGAAATATAGCCAGTACCTATTTAACATAGAGGCTACATTACAACACCAGCCCTTAATTGAGATTCCATAGTTGACTAAATAACCTAACTATGTCAAGTGCACAACCCTAAACCGACAGTACATTTGGAATGCGCAACCCTACCTAACGGCTTTGTCAGCATATCGGCACACATGTCACTAGTTGGTACATATTCAATTAAAATAGTGCCTTCAGCGACTTTTTCCCTTATGAAGTGAAAACGGGTATCGATATGCTTAGTCCTGTTGTGATGAATAGGATTAAGTACAATCTTATGTGCACTCTGACTGTCATTGTGCACGGTAACCGGAGTCAGAGAGGTGCCACTTACCTCCTGAATCAACCTCTGTAAGAAGGTGGCTTCCTTAGCCGCTGAAGTTAGGGCCATATACTCTGCTTCCGTTGATGACAATGCAACGGTGGGCTGTTTTTTCGATTCCCAGCTAATTGCTCCACCGGATAAGCTGAAATAGAAACCCGTATAGGACTTTCTGTCAGTGGGATCATTTGCCCAATCACTGTCTGCATACCCAGTCAGACTGAAATCTGGAACCCTCTTGTAAGTTATGCAGTAATCTACTGTTCCTTTCAGGTACTGCAACACCCTTTTTGCAGCCAACCAGTGTTGTTTATCAAACTTTGCAAGAAATTGGCTAAGATAGCTAGTTGCATAGACAATGTCAGGGCGAGTATTCACAGATATAAACATTAAACTACCAATGAGTGATTGATATGGATACGGATGCAACTCACCGCTCTTATTTGGTTCCAACTTCACCTTTTGTAAGGGAGTAGGGGCAGATTTACAGTCTGCCATATTAAACTTCTTAAGAACATTTAAAATGAACGTTTTTTTGATTAATTTTTACACAGTTCTTTGTTTGGGAGACATTAAACCAAGATAATAGTTTAAAAGTCCCAAATCCTTAATACCAAAATATTTTTGCAAATCACATTGACAGCGGTCTGCCAATTTGTCATCTTTATGACAAACAATTATGTCGTCAACATAAACTGCCAGTATGACAAGTTCCTTTCCAAATAGTTGGTATAAATACATGGTTCTGAAGGAGCCCGTTTAAAACCTAACGCAGAAGAAGAGTTTCATTTAGCTTTGTGTTCCAAGCACGAGGCGCTTGTTTCAGCCCGTACAAAGCTTTCTTGAGTAGGCAAACTTTATTCTGTTGGCTTGGTTTCTCAAAACCTTGCGGTTGTACCGTTTTCACTTCATAAGGGAAAAAGTCGCTGAAGGCACTATTTTAATTGAATATGTACCAACTAGTGACATGTGTGCCGATATGCTGACAAAGCCGTTAGGTAGGGTTGCGCATTCCAAATGTACTGTCGGTTTAGGGTTGTGCACTTGACATAGTTAGGTTATTTAGTCAACTATGGAATCTCAATTAAGGGCTGGTGTTGTAATGTAGCCTCTATGTTAAATAGGTACTGGCTATATTTCTATTAGTTTAAATTACAGCCAGTATTATCAAAAAGTACACATAAACCTTTATCGACTGCTTTCTTAACCGAAATTAAATTAGTGTTCAATTTAGGTACAAGTACAACTTCACTAATCTTGTCGATACTACTATTAGTACTGATTGAAACTGTTCCGATTCCCACGGAATCTATCGCTTCTCCGCTAGCGACGGTCACCTTGCCAGAATGCAGCGGTTTGAGTTCTGTCAGCCAATCAGACCTTGAAGTCATATGAGAAGTGGCTCCAGAGTCGATGTACCACGTATCTTTATTACCATTTACTCCCAAGGCAGTTATTGATGTTGAATCATGCTTATTCTTCAACTTATTGGGGCAATTGTATTTAGTATGACCTCGTACGTGACAATCAAAACATACAACCTCCTTCTTCTTCTTCGTCTTGGTACTATGTTGAATAATTTGACCTTTCTTCGAACGCAACGCAGACTCACAATCATAAGGCTTGGTTTTCGACATCTCATTCAACAGTTTTGCCTTTACCATGACCGTGGTAACCTCAACATTACAATTTTCTAAAGCCATGACCAAGGGATCGAAGTTATGCGTTAGACCTCCCAATAGTATCGCAGCCAAAGAAGAATCCTCGATTTTCTTACCAATATCAGCGAGATCTTGAGCGGTACTTATAACGGCATTTATATACTCTTCGATAGTATTAAACTCTTCAAGACAATATCGGTAAAGCTTACGTTCTAAAGCTAACCTTCTGCCCATGCCCTTATCTTCATAGGCGTTTTGCAACGACGTCCAAGCGGCCTTAGCACTCTCCGCACTCCTCACATGAGTGATGGCTCCTCCATCTAAAGTCATGCAGATTTTGGCTAGTGCTAATTCATCCTTACGCTTTCTCGTTGACTCTGGGGTTTCATCTCCATCAGGATAACCCACAACAGCTTCCCACAGCTGCTCATGCAGTAAGTAAAATCGCATCTTAAACTTCCATGCACTGTAGCCTTCCCGTCCGGAAAGCATACGGATCGCTCCCATTCCCATTGCATTGCTGCTTGTGCCTGGGGACACTCTATCCCCGCTACCTTGCATTTTGCACAATGACGTAGCACAATTTTTTTTTCGAGATTCGACGAACTATATTTTCGTGAAAATCATAGTACAACAACACAACTAATATTATATTTATCAGCTAGCTCGCTTGTAACGCTTCGTGCTGATAACGTGATAAAATTAGAGAAAAACGTTCATTTTAAATGTTCTTAAGAAGTTTAATATGGCAGACTGTAAATCTGCCCCTACTCCCTTACAAAAGGTGAAGTTGGAACCAAGTAAGAGCGGTGAGTTGCATCCGTATCCATATCAATCACTCATTGGTAGTTTAATGTTTATATCTGTGAATACTCGCCCTGACATTGCCTATGCAACTAGCTATCTTAGCCAATTTCTTGCAAAGTTTGATAAACAACACTGGTTGGCTGCAAAAAGGGTGTTGCAGTACCTGAAAGGAACAGTAGATTACTGCATAACTTACAAGAGGGTTCCAGATTTCAGTCTGACTGGGTATGCAGACAGTGATTGGGCAAATGATCCCACTGACAGAAAGTCCTATACGGGTTTCTATTTCAGCTTATCCGGTGGAGCAATTAGCTGGGAATCGAAAAAAACAGCCCACCGTTGTTGGATATTCGGAAGATCCAGGTAATTATTACTTCCGAGATGCGAGCTATCCGAGAAGACTCTTAAAAGCTAGGGATGTTGTGTTCTTCGAAGATGCTTTCTCTGATTTGAAAGGTGATAATCCTGCAGGCCAGTTCCTGTTGATCCCCCTGCAGTGATGGTATTCTCAAACAGGAATGAAACACAACATCCCTAGCTTTTAAGAGTCTTCTCGGATAGCTCGCATCTCGGAAGTAATAATTACCTGGATCTTCCGAATATCCAACAAAAGTGTACTGTTAGCCTTCACATCCAACTTTTTCCTTTGACAATCTGGAATGTGTACTAGTGCTCTACAGCCAAACACTCGTAAGTGACTCAAATCGGGTTTTGAGCCGAACCATATCTCATAAGGAGTAAGGCGATCTAGAGCTCTATGCGGGGATCGATTCTTCAGGTACGTTGCCACTTCTATAGCATCCTGCCAATAGGCTTTGCTAAGAAAACCACCAGCTAACATACACCGCGCTTTTTCCACAATCGTTCTATTTGAACGCTCCGATACTCCATTTTGTTGCGGACTGTGTGGAACTGTGGTTTGATGCACAATACCATTAGAACGTAAATAACTAGAGAACTGTTCATTAACATACTCTGTTCCGCAGTCTGTTCTTAATGCCTTAATTTTAGCTCCTGTTTTGGCGCTCGACTAAAGACTGAAAAGCGATAAATTTTGCTTTTACTTCCGTCTTAGAAGCCAAGAAATAAACAAAAGTAAGTCGAGAAAAGTCATCAATGAAGAATAACGCATATTTCTTACCTTGAAACGAATTTTCCGACATAGGTCCACAAATATCGCTGTGGATCAATTCCAATAACGAATTTGTACTCTTAGGCTTATCCACACTTACCGTGAAGGGTTTCTTGCTTGTTTCCCTTCAACACATGGTATACATGGGCTCCTTATCCACTGCTGAGTAATCCATTCCAACTGCACGTCCATTCCTTAGGAGATTCATGTCAAAACCTGCAAAGATGACCTAACCGCTTGTGCCACAGCTGAAATTGAGACGGACGGTTTAGTGCGTACATCAACAGCCTGAACTTGAGAATCTGCAGAATGACAGTCAGAATTCACATCAAGAGCTACATTTTTGTTAATATTAACATCTAATGTTATAAAGCCCGCCATGTACTGAACCGTGTAAAACAGGATTACCTTTATAAGAGAAATAATCTCTATCAAAAAAAATTACAGCCAGTATTATCAAAAAGTACACATAAACCTTTATCGACTGCTTTCTTAACCGAAATTAAATTAGTGTTCAATTTAGGTACAAGTACAACTTCACTAATCTTGTCGATACTACTATTAGTACTGATTGAAACTGTTCCGATTCCCACGGAATCTATCGCTTCTCCGCTAGCGACGGTCACCTTGCCAGAATGCAGCGGTTTGAGTTCTGTCAGCCAATCAGACCTTGAAGTCATATGAGAAGTAGCTCCAGAGTCGATGTACCACGTATCTTTATTACCATTTACTCCCAAGGCAGTTATTGATGTTGAATCATGCTTATTCTTCAACTTATTGGGGCAATTGTATTTAGTATGACCTCGTACGTGACAATCAAAACATACAACCTCCTTCTTCTTCTTCGTCTTGGTACTATGTTGAATAATTTGACCTTTCTTCGAACGCAACGCAGACTCACAATCATAAGGCTTGGTTTTCGACATCTCATTCAATAGTTTTGCCTTTACCATGACCGTGGTAACCTCAACATTACAATTTTCTAAAGCCATGACCAAGGGATCGAAGTTATGCGTTAGACCTCCCAATAGTATCGCAGCCAAAGAAGAATCCTCGATTTCTTACCAATATCAGCGAGATCTTGAGCGGTACTTATAACGGCATTTATATACTCTTCGATAGTATTAAACTCTTCAAGACAATATCGGTAAAGCTTACGTTCTAAAGCTAACCTTCTGCCCATGCCCTTATCTTCATAGGCGTTTTGCAACGACGTCCAAGCGGCCTTAGCACTCTCCGCACTCCTCACATGAGTGATGGCTCCTCCATCTAAAGTCATGCAGATTTTGGCTAGTGCTAATTCATCCTTACGCTTTCTCGTTGACTCTGGGGTTTCATCTCCATCAGGATAACCCACAACAGCTTCCCACAGCTGCTCATGCAGTAAGTAAAATCGCATCTTAAACTTCCATGCACTGTAGCCTTCCCGTCCGGAAAGCATACGGATCGCTCCCATTCCCATTGCATTGTTGCTTGTGCCTGGGGACACTCTATCCCCGCTACCTTGCATTTTGCACAATGACGTAGCACAATTTTTTTTTTTCGAGATTCGACGAACTATATTTTCGTGAAAATCATAGTACAACAACACAGCTAATATTATACTTATCAGCTAGCTCGCTTGTAAAGCCTTCGTGCTGATAACGTGATAAAATTAGAGAAAAACACTGTTGAAGATTGAAATGTTTACTTGTCAACAAGATGAAAGGAAGGAAGAAAAGACAATAGAAAAGTAAAAGTCTAGATACAAAATAGTAAATGGAATATCAATTAAACTAATAGAAATATAGCCAGTACCTATTTAACATAGAGGCTACATTACAACAGTTTATTTATTTCTTTAGTATATTTTATGTATCAACATATATATGTAAAGTAAAGTAAAGTAAAGTATCAGCCTATAAACTGTCCCACTGCAGGGCAAAGGCCTCCATCATAGAAATCAAGTCATCGCTTCTATGATGGGATTAGGCTTAATCACCACGCTTGCCAAATGCGGATTGGTGATCACAAACCCGAGCTATGTTCGAAAAATTCGAAACATACTTTTCGCTCGACCCGGGAATCGAACCCAGGACCCCGAGATCACGGCCCGGTACTTAAACCACTAGACCAACAGGGCGTCGTAATATATATGTATTAACATGTAAATTATACATAAGTACTTATAAATAGTTTTAAGTCATTCAAATGTATGACGATTTGTAAGTGCTGTGTACAAGCCTATGCAAATAAATAATTATTTGAATTGAATTGATGAAAGGACTGGAAAAGTAAATCCTCCTAGAGACCAAATCAGAGTAATACTAAGATTTATACACTACATATAATGCAGTGATTAGGTACCCATATTCTCTTTGCACAACACTACGACTAGCCAGTGTAACTTCATTCTAAACGAGACAGGACCATACAGCTCTTGATGTGTAATAGAGGCAGCTGATCAACTGACCTGACCCGAAACAGCCACAGCGCTAGTGGAAGGGAAATTCTGTATCCCAGGATAATTTACCACGGAACTTCTAGAACAGAAGGCCGCGTTACCCGTTAATGCAAAAATAGCAGTTATCTCAGACATAGAAAAGAGGGTTCTAACACCATATCAGATGGGCCGATGACATAAACCGAGCGGATCAGAATAGGAGGCAAACGAGTAAGCTAGACCTGATGGTAAGTGTTCACCGCCGCCCATGGACATCAGCCACACCAGAAGGAGTTTCTTTTCGAATAATCATAGCGTAATGCGTATCGTAAACAATTTGTATGAAAACTGAAGAGCGCCCTCTATCTTACGTGGGCATAACTTCTCTCACACTTGGCATTAAACTCCAGATCCAGGTTAATGACCATGATGAGGATAAGCGCTGCTCCGTTCACCGCAAGCCGATGGTAAAATCTCATTTATGTTTATTTATTTCTTATTATAATAATTAATTTATTTACAAAATAAAGATATGTGCGTTCCCATTGAGGGTCCACATTGGAATTTTGAGCTTTTGAATGTGTCAGGCTATAGTAAAAGTTCTCAAACGATTGTAAATTCAACATTTAATTTGTAAAAGTCGGCACTCAAAAGTTACATTCGTTTAAATGTGGACCCTCAGTCGTGACTGACAGGTACCCATATCTTATAATCTATTTAAAATTTACAACTTCTGTAAATGACTTCTCTTAGTAAACTAATTTTATAAAATGTCACCCGCCCCCCTGTTCACTCAACAATAGAAAGTAGCAATCAGAAGGTGGTCCCCAATCGATCGCGATAAGTTCACATTAAGTGAGAACCACAAAAAAATTTAAAATATGGGTGTGACTGAGAGTTAGTAAAGTACTTGAACCATTGTAAATTCAAACTTAAGTTTGTACAAAAAACCATTCAAAAGTTTCAATCGATTTAAGGTGGTCCCTCAATTGAAACGTCTGTCATAAAAATCAATCAATTTACGTAACATTTGTAGTTAAATAGACAATTGCTATAGTCTATTCTTTAGTAAAATTGTTTAACCTAACTATTGCTTTACCGAATAGTATTAAAAAATGTACCGTTTTACTTCAAATAATAATCTAACTACCTGGGAACAAATATTAGTTACGGTCGTAGGTGACCACA
>JADPWL010002086.1:0-10492 GCA_019059595.1 Marasmia exigua | reverse complement strand
TGCGCCAGCTTTACAAGCCAGCGATGCTAATGTGACATATTTGAAAAGCAACAACTGCCCCGAAAGGAAGCGTAGAAACATATTATATTATTTACTCCTCACATTCTTGTTTTTTTTTTTGTTGGTCTATAGGCTAACGCTTGAGCACAATCGCACCTAATGGAAAGCACGATGAGGTCTAGGATGATACGCTTGCCTAAAAGATCCATTTGTTTTTTTTTGTTTTTTTGTTTTTTTTTTTTTGTTGCTCAAAAACTTTTTTTTTTCATGGTGATAGATTGCAGAACCGAGCAGACGGATCGCCTTAATGTTAAGCATTTTCCCGCCGGCCCATAGACACCCGCTGCACCAGTGGAGTCACAAGTGCGCTGCCAACCTTTAAACCCCCCTTTCCCCCGGATTGGGCCTCCGGTATCAACACAGTCATGAGCGCGTGCTTTCACGCCGGTGTTCTATGACCAGCCGTTGGTACCACTCCGTCGAGCCGACCCATTCATGCCGAAGCTTGCCTCCCACGTTAAAAAAACTACTGTAATGTTTTTATTTTTTTATTGTTTATAATATCATCAATGAAACGAATCAATATGAAACGCGCAATGCCTCGGCGCGTCTCTCTCCAAGATCGAATCCGAAATGAGGTGATCCGGCAGAGAGAACCAAAGTCCTCGAACTGCTCACCGGATGATCAGCTTAAGTGGCAGGGGCTGGCCATATAATTAGCCTCAGAACCCACACCGCATGGTGTAAACGAGTTCTAGAGTGGAGACCGCGTCTTTGGCAAACGTATGTAGGGCGCCCTCTGGCTAGGTGGGGGGCGATCTGCGACGATGGCTTGGCAAGAGCTGGATGCGAGAAGCCATGGATAGATCACTGTGGCGAACTATTGGAGAGGCCCTAACGTCAGCGTGGACTGCGATAGGCTATGATGATGATGATGATAAATCAATAATGCCTTGACCAAATCGCACCTGTGGATTTGATATCTTTTAATAAAAATTACAAAGTTCGTTTTAAGTTAAATGACAAATAATGAGTAGAACACAACCTCACAAATTAAATTAATTTTATCCGACCCGGGGATCGAACCCGGGACCCCAAGCGCAGCCGTCGCTGTAAGTGCGCTGCCTACCCACTACGCGAACGAGGTATCATAAACCTCCACGAAATTTCCATCCTTGAAGGTCCCGGCTAGGGAAATAACTCCTAGTTTGTAAATCCTGAATTAGGCGTACGCTCTTGGCTCATGGCGGTTTAAAATGCCCACCACAGAGCCTATTTATTAAAACCCTGGCTGCGGTCCACTTCAGCGCCAGGACATTACGCCGTATTTGTCCTTAAACGGGTGTATCGTCTGCCAATAACGTCTGATTGTATGGTACTTAGAGTTAGGACAGTTTTCGTTCGAGAGTGTAATTGGATTTATTTATTAACTAATAATAGCGAGAGTTTTGCTGATATGATCCTTAACGTTGCAAGAAAGTTATGCATTGACATTTTATTATATACCGAAAGATAACTGGGTGCTCAAAACAAAGTCAAGTATTTCTTCGCCAGCAATGGCAAAATATGCTGTACTTAGATCAAATTAAGAACAATTTGTGTTACCAGATTCTTCCCACCTTCAGATTCCGTGAGGCAAGAGGACGAGACAGGCCGATGTCACGTCCCTTTGTCAATGCGATGCCCTCGGGCATCAAGAAGCCGCACCCTGGGCAGTTCCACATCTGGCCCGGAGGATGTTAAGGCTATCGCTCTCGCTCCCAAGGCCATTATACGGTTTATGCGGACCGTGGGCCTCTGAGACGATCTGTAGTTGGAAGTGGAGGTCACAATAGAGCAAATTTTGGTCGCAGTGACCACTCGCAACGAACGCTCCGCCCATAACTTCGAATAATACTGTCAAGATTTTCGAAAATTTATTGATGTAATTTTAGGATTCGAGTAATTTAGTAGTGTTTTGATAGCGCGCCAAACCGCAACCGTTGACTGGCGAACGGACAGTTGGATTTGAGCCAGCCGTCTGGTACGGATGTTTCGAATAGGCCTCGTGTAAGGCTAAAAGTACTGAGTGATTATCACTGTATCTATGAAATCTGTACGTGCAAAAAATTAACGGAAGAATGACATGAAAAGGCGGACTCTAGAGTTTCTCATAATGCCATATTCTTAGAATAAGCATTTGAAATTGAATGAATTAGCCTATTTACTCTCCTGCTGCAGAAACAGGCGCCCATCATATAAATCAATCAAGTTATTGGATTTGGCCACTTTCCTAATGCGCCTTGGTGATGATCACAAACCTGAGATTATATTCGAAAGATTATTATATATAAATACTTTTGCTCGACACGGGGACGAGGTATGTTTTGTATTTTTCGTATCCAGGACCCAGAGTTTAAATGTTTCGTACCCAAGGACCCAGAGTTCATGGCCGTTCATGGTTAGAGCAGCTTGGTTGCTAAAATCGGTTGTGAGTCCAAGTTTTTTTTTTCAGGCTACATAGTTTCAAAAGCCAGTTTAGCAGAATGACTGGCGAGCAGGACCGTGTGTCAGGCCTTTCAGATACCAAAATCTGCAGGTTCTGTCGCGAGGATGAGGAAACGATTATCCACATCCTTGGCGAGTGCATAGCGCTGCACCGCTGCACACGAGATCAAAAGCTCCCCTATGAGCTCCATCCTCGGGTTTATCCTGGAACTGGAGTTACAACTGATACTCTGTGTGGCGCACTTTCTCATGTAGATAGGTGCTCCTTATCGCTAAACACACAAAGTTAAAAAGATATATCTACAGAGATACAATATACAATTTAGGCGGTCTTATCGCTAAGAGCGACCTCTACCAGAGAACTTTCAGGTAAAGGACATTAGATAGAAGAAGAGAGGGTAGTACAATTCTTCTGATATAGATAGATGTCTATCTATCTATATCAGAATTTTGTGCAATAAAGTCTTCTTTGTTGCACAAAATTTACAGATCTTTGTCTTTGGTATTATACTAGTACAATTCAGGCGGTCTAATCGCTAATAGGAATCTCTTCCATACAACCATAGCATCAACCCAACCAAACATTTATTTCAGTTTAAAAATATATTATTAATACTTATAATAAAAACTTGAACACTTGTGTTTGTTCAGTGTCTGGGTGTAATATATGTATTTAAGTATATATTTGTGTTCCTCTGTTGTCTGATATCTGTAACACAAGTGCTTACGCTACTTAGTACGGAATCAGGTCAACGTATGAGATGTTGTTATCGAATGTGTTATATTAGTAGCTATAATCTGCGGATAAAGAATGGGATCAAAAATGGTGCCGCATCTATTCACTTCTCGCTCGCACACTATTTGTGTCTATACTCGCTCTCGTGGGTGTGCGAGCGAGAAGTGTATAGATGCGCCGCCATTTCTGATCACATTCTTTATCCGCACAGTTTGTACATAGGTACCTATTAATATAATAATAATAATAATTCTCACAACATCTTATACGTTGACCTGATTCCGTACTAAGTAGCTTAAGCACTTGTGTTAAAGATATCAGACAACAGAGGAAGACAAATATATACTTAATGTCCTTACTTAGTGTCGGGTGTAATATTGTATTATATATTACACCCAGACACTGAAACAAACGCAAGTGTTCATCGCACACGAAGTGTCCAGGGTGGGGAACGCACCCACGACTTTGCGTAAGAGGCAGGGTCACTACCAATTGCGCCATCCGGTCAGTCAAACACATATATTAAGAATATAGAAACTATAGTGTAATATGAGTGCATGTAAACTAATGTTAATTAGTAGGTATAAACATTTGTGGCCATGAACATGGTCTGTTTGTATTGGTCTAGGTGTTTTCTATGTATTATAAGTATATATTTACAAAAAAAAAGTAATTTATGTATATATTGTAATCCCACTGTTGATTCTGATATCTGTGTGGTGCTTGAGCTACCTATCTCGGAGTCAGATCAATGTTTGTGATGTTGTCAAATATTTATTATTATTATTTTTAGTAAATTTGTTGTATGTGAGTAGGTTATATTGTATTTGCAATTAGGTTGAAACCGTACCTGGAGAACTCAATATGACTTACACCATTATAGAAATATACCACTTATACCTACGTAATAAGATTGAAGGTTCTCTAAGGTCAACTCATATCAGTACCGCCCACGATTCCAAAGCTCTTTGACAACGTCCAAGTCCAGTCCAGTATTAGTGTTGTGAGCAGTTCAGATCGCAATTTAGTTTTAATCCTAGCGGAATCGAACCCGCCGATTATTACCCAGATGTCGGGCGCCGATTTGATGTTCACTCCGCTACCGAGAATCGAACCCGGGGTTCTGTAACTCTTTTTGTACAAGACTAAGCTGAATAAGGTAAGGTTATCGATAAAGGGAGGGTTAATTGAGAAAAGTTGCTCTTGCTTTAACTTTTTTTTTTTGATTTCGCAGGGGGAATGCCGCCGGCTCAAGAGATGAGCCGACTACCTTATGCATACCAGACCACCGGGGGGTGGCCGGGTTATGTGGGGCTCTCCTTTGGCGGAAGGCTTCTCCCAAAGAGGAGCCAGGCAAAGGCATACCCACTAAACCCCCTGCGGTTCTCCCTCATCGCCCATATTGGGGAATATCTTTAACTTAACTTATATGCAAAAATTTAAAATTATTTAATGGCAAAAGCTGTTATTATACTGTTGATGATTATTTAAATACTAATAATAGTACCTCTTATTATAACCCTGTTGTCCGCTCACATAGAGAATATACAAAGAAAATTTTTAAGAATACTCTCGTATCGGCAAGGACTTCATCGTAAATTAAGCTCCTATAGCGACCGATTGAAGAAATTTAATATGAAAACCCTCGAGGGAAGGCGCAACTACAGTAAACTTATTTACTTACACAAAAAACTTCACTCTATAGTTGACTCACCACTACTTGAGTCTATTAACCTTAATACGCATTATAGATCCCGTCACCCAAAAGTATTCTCTCTCCAAGTGTTTCGCAATAATACCTCCTATTATAACCCTGTTTGGCCGCATGTGCCGCCTCTTCAATGAGCTGGTACAGAACCATCCTGATCTTAATGTATTTATATCCAAACCAAATGTCTTCAGAATAGAGTCTATGACATTATCGCTGTGACCAATAGAGTCATACTTGAGGTAAATATTTTATAGTATTGTATTCATAATAATAATAAATAATAAATATAATAATATTTCGGAAACTGTGCCTCCCGCCTCCAATGGATTCCCGCGATCTTCAACAGATCGTCGGTCCCCCTTATAGGATGCCTGCCACGGCTGCGACTTCCTGTACGTGCCTCCAGCTCGAGGACCCTTCCGCCCCAACGGCCGTCTGTTCTCCTCGCTATGTACCCTGCCGATTGCCACTTGAGGGATGCAATCCTTTGGGCTATTATTGCAAGGGTTGCGGGTTGGATTCCCGCACAGTACAAACATTTCTGTACATAAACATCTCTCTTTGTATTGGTCTGGGTGTTTTCTATCTATTATCAATATGTCATTACAAAATAATAGTATCAAATTTATATATTTGTAATTCCGCTGTTGGTTCTGATATTCGTAACACAGATGCTTGAGCTATCTCGGAGTCAAATCAATGTAGTGTGATGTTGTGAAATATTTATTTATTTTTTATTTTATTATTTTAGGATTAATTACTTTAAAAAACATGATGCTATGTCTGTTTTGATTTTACCTCAATCAAAACTCTCGGGTAATTTATAAGTACTCACGTACGTTTATTTATACACAACAAACAATAAGTTTTCCTGCTTTGAGTTCCTTCTTGCTATGGGCTCTGTATAAACACCATTGTGTATCGGCAAACAGGTCAATTTTCCTATTGTTATGTTAATAGGAACGGGAACGGAAAAAAATAAATCTCATTTCATTTCAAATAACATTTTTTAGAATTTAATACCTCGAGTATTTAATTTAAACAACATTGAAATATTAATTAAGTATAGTTTAAAATGGCAACTTTTGACAATTTGATAATTAGGTACAAGGAAGCGGCTGCTGCAGACAGCAACCGCTGTCTGCAGCAGAAGACAGCAGCAGAAGGTCAGAACCTTCGCGATCTTTTACCAGGGTAATCACAGCAACTGAAATTATGATTAGATATATCTTCCGATTTAGGCTAACCGGCCAATCTCAGCGTATACTTCCGCAGGATATATTATAGTCCTCAAGTGTTGGCGCACACACTTGCACTCTCTTTTCCCTTGCCCTCATAATGCGATGGCATCAGTGTGACACGACCGGAAAGGACGCAGCCGCCGCTTTAAAGTGCGATGCACTACCCACTCTCGACGTGTTCAGAAATATGTCTATCTAGGACAAACACTCCAATTAGGCAGAAACAAGTTCGAGAGAGAAGCCAATAGAAGAATTCAGCTAGGCTGGGCAGCATTTGGTAAACTTCGTTAAGACTTCTCGTCACCCATCCCTTTAAGTGCTTAAGTCAAAAGTCTTCGACCAGTGCGGACGCACTAATTCATGACCGGAAGGACTTCCGGTCATGAATTACGGTGCCAAGACGTGGACACTTAGGGCTGGACTAGTCCCTGATTAAAAAGTCGCCTCAATGACTAGAAAAGGGCTATGCTCGGAGTATATCTGAAGGATCGCATCAGAAATTATGTAAATCCGACCAGAGAACCAGCGTCACCGACAAGCCCACACGAATAAGCAAACTGAAGTGCCGTGGGCTGGTCACATCGCCGCCGAACTGACAGCCGTTGAGCCGTAAAGTCCTTGAGTGAGACTGCGACTCGGTAAGCGTAGTGTTTGGACGCCTTGGACAAGATGGAATGATGATATTGAGAAGGAGAAGGCTGGCTGGTGTGGGCTGGATAAGAGTGGCCGAAAATGGGGAGCAGTGGCGTACATTAGGGGAGACCTATGTCGAGCAGTGGACGAGTGTGGGTTGCTGATGATGATGATGATGCACTACCCACTACGCCAACGAGGCAGTCTTGTGAATCATGATTACACATTTCAGAAACTATCTGTAGTCCTGCTACATGAAACGTGTAGGTTTCCTCGCGTTGTTTTGCCTCACCGCCAAGCTGGTATAAATATGCACATCGACTTGAATCCAGAAGTACAGTCAGCGTCAGATGAAATTACCCCCCTGCAGTGGAAAAACAGCACTCGTGCCCAAGGACGGTCCAAAGGTCAACAAGGGTAGCTCCACGTGACGCCGTACATGCAGGCGCATGTTCTTATTCACTGGACTGGACATCGAATAGCCTCACTGAGCTACCATCGGGCTTTCGGCTGGAGGACATTACCTTCTACGTATTTTGTTCCGAAGTCTCATATATTATTAGCACATGCGTATCGAACTGACAGATGGTAGTTTGGCTTCAACATTTTGACATCCCACGGATTCGCTGGATCGCGGCCGATAATTGCCAACGTTGATTCGCCAACTCGATTGTTTCCGATCGTGCATGATCGTCGATGCTCGGAACAAATCACCAAATCGGCTGCGAACCTAGATTGTAATCCGTATTGTCAGTCGTTCTCGATTGTGATGGGGATGATATCATGACGTTTTGTTAATTACCAACATTCTGGCTTTATTGACGCCTGTCTGTTAATGACTTTATTACTCATTTTAATTGCTTTTTTTTAATTGAGACCATTGTCATGACAATATTTATTTATAATAATTATCTCACAGTGGTTATTTCCGGTTGCGTTAAAACTGAGTCTGGAGCCCGGGTTACGCTTGAACCATGAAATGAAAAACTTAAAAAAAATAGAACAATAGCTGAGACCTAAAACTAAGGTACTAAACACCCAGACCAATACAAACAGACATGTTCATGCACAAAAATGTTTGTACTGTGCAGAGATCGAAAACGCAACCCTTGGACCAAAGGCAGCATTCACTACCACTGTTCCAAACGGGTCGTCGTCAAATAAAAAAGAAAGTGAAAACAAAGTAGGTCCCTATGGTAGTGTCCCAAAATATGGCCAACAATTACCCCACTGATCATGATCGTATTCGCTGGGCGAGGTACCTGCCAGCCTTTGGCTTTCCTGTGACTTCGACTAAACGCTTAGCTAAGGCACGGAAGAAAGAGAGAGCGTCGGAACCCCACGGGCCCAGTGTGTCAACACCGAAAGTTATAAAGTGGCAGGTACCGGATAGATGCCTATACTTTGTAGCTTTCAGCTATTCTCTTCTGCCGCGTCGCCGCACTCCTCCGGCACTCCGCGTAGTTTTCCTCCGGGAAGATGAGACGGTGGTCAGCGTGTCGAGCAGGTAGCATCTCACACGCGAGCACGTCCCATCTTCCAGGGATAGAGATATTCCGTCTGGTTTCTTGGTCCATGAGTGAAATGGCCGTGCGGCTCCCGATTTGCCGGCACATTGATGGTGTCCGCTAACGGCGGTGCCACAGAGACATCTTGTGTGAGATAACAAGCCTCAGCACCAGACGAGGCCCAGGTGACCATGAGGGTTTCTTCTGTGATTCAGCAGGGTGCCCACGTTCGCCGACAGTTAGGCTTGCAGCCAATGGCCAGATTCCTTTGTGAATTTGTAACACTGTTAAATGTTGACCCGGGAAAAGCCATTTCCCATGGAATAGTTCAATGAAATTATTAAGCAAATTTACGTGTAACTGGGTGACAATACGAAACTAATCATTTAAGACGATTAATTAATATTGAAATCTTTTCAGTGGAAGACGATTAATCTAGTGCGGGTTTGAGTTTGTTTAGAACAATTTTTAAAGAACTAAAGTCCTAATTATCGAAAACAACCCAATAGTTGGTACCTCGAGAGAAGAACCTACGGACGAATGCGTCATCGGACCAGTTATTCCAAGAATTGGTACGAGGGCAAAGGCAAAACTTTTGAACAGTTCATATTCCAGAATGATTTTATAACCCAGTATAATGCTAACATCCTAAGGTCACAATATTTGTAATCTGAATTTACTCGAATATTTCAAACCTGCTCAAACGTTTTTTCGCTGAAACAAAACTTTGTTAAGCTTTTTTCGTATCTAGTTAAATAGACTAGAGGGAATAATTCATTCCACTCGTCAGATTCAAGGACCACTGAATATTGGTATTCCTGCTACTTGGAATTGACTATTTCGTTTTAGTCTAAATGCTTTATCGAGTTCCTGTTTTACTACGTATACGAATTATATACGTTGGGTTTTACTTGCGTTTAATTGATTGAACATCATTGTACGATATATTTCCCTCAACGCCGAACATAACGCATACAATTTAGAAAAGATCGAGTTGTATGATCGGATTCGAACCCCTCAACTACCCTTATTCACTGAGTATTGTCATCTCGCCAATAACGTCTATCTATATCTATAAAAGGAGAACACTGAGTGACTAAGGTATTAAGTGATTAAGTGACTAGGAATGCACGCACAGCTCGATCTACTTACCCTAGGGAAAACTTGAAATTTGGAAAGGGGGTTCCTTTAGTAGTGCAAGTTAGCACTAAGAAAAGAGGTATTAATAAGAAGGGGTCAACAGTTTATATGAAAGTGCGCCATCTTTGATAATAGGAATGTCAAAATTTGTATTGTGACTAATAATTTGAAACAAAAAGTAACCCAATTATTATTTTTTGGAAAATAGGTGATTTTCCGAAGTTGGTAAATTTTATATAAATATTTTTTAAAAGGGGGTAAAATAGAGGGAGAAATGCAGTATAGGGGTTTTGCCATTTTAAAGTAAGCATCTTGAAAGTTGCTATACGTTCTCCTTATATTAAACAAGAATCAATTGTTTTAAACAGTTTTGAAAATTAAAAGATGATCTGACTGGTCATTGTAATGTTTTAGTAATATTCTTTAACGCTACCATTTTCATCTATCGTGTCGATATCTCCTGTTTCAATTCTAGACTATACAGGCATATGGATAAGTTGGTTATATTAAACTTACCTATATTAAAACCCGAAAAATAAACATAACATTTTGGAAAGGAAAACATATTGCGCCGACCCCAATGATTATATATAAAAGTATAATATATATCTATATCTATATATTATATAGTATATATATATCTATATATATCTCTATAGGTATCTCATTGCTCAGCCCCCTCCCATCTCTCTCTAAGATCAATTTATGAGACAGTATATGCGTGTGCGCCACCGCGACCAAGTTACATCAATTTCAAAATTAAAAATTTTCGTCGGGATACGCGAAAACGCAAATTTTATAAAGAAGTCTGATTATAAAAATGTATTCTGGCTGATTCTTCAGTTCGTTGTATTATCTACTTATCTTAAATAGATTTTTAATGTGACCCACCATTCATGCCGCCGCCACATACTCCATTGCATCGACCAATACTAAAATAAAGATAAGATAGATAAAAAAAATATTTTATTGAATTTAGGTCCACACAGAACACTTATGAATGTCAAATAGGTCATAATATACCGTTGGTTCGGAA
>JADPWL010002085.1:0-15958 GCA_019059595.1 Marasmia exigua | reverse complement strand
ACGGCATCCTTATTGCTGGCTGACACACATAGAAACTCACATCTGTTAGGAGTATTTCCGATTAGCGAGAAACGTTGTGTTGTGCGTCGTGTTGTGTATGAGAATAAAACAGGGAGTGAAAATATGAGAATGTGCTTTATATCTTTGTGCATGTTTCTCTCAAAATGCGTGGCAAATGGTACTTATTTCATAATGTTTCGTTAACACCTTTGTTACGCTTAAAACGGTGTTATAAATCATTTTTTAATCTTTTTTGAACCTAAAACGGTGTTATAAAGCATTTTCATCTTTTTTTCGATTTTTATGATTGTTTTTTGTTTCACGTCAAAACTGCTTTTTAAAACCGTTTTAGCTAGCAAAGCTTATGAATAAAGCTCCAGCAAGACGTTTAGTGTTTTATATACTATATACTTAGATTCTAAGACTACATATGTTATTGTACCTAAACATTTTATTGCAATGTACGAAACTCAATAACAGGTCACAAAAGTTAGTCCATTCGGTGAGTACAGTCCAGTCAACGGGAGACCAATTTGTTTGCGGTCAGGCCAGGTGCAACGAGGCCGCCTCATTTTCCTAACTAGATTCACGTCCGTATTGT
Source organism: Marasmia exigua (assembly GCA_019059595.1). Classification (NCBI taxonomy): domain Eukaryota; kingdom Metazoa; phylum Arthropoda; class Insecta; order Lepidoptera; family Crambidae; genus Marasmia; species Marasmia exigua. The sequence goes on along the minus strand of JADPWL010002085.1, from coordinate 15,357 downwards.
TAAATTCCACTAGCCGCTTGTTTGACGAGCACAAATGAAGTGCATGGCCTTTGGCCCTAGTTCTAATGTTTACATAAGTGGTTCTAATGTTCACATAAGATATTATCGTCTCAGATAATTCGAATATCAATAGAAACATAAGTAGAAGTCTAAACACATATAGGTCGGAATGGTCAAAAGTAGGAACAAAAAATTAATAAAAAAGTTTAAATAAATGTGTCACATACCCTGATGAAAGCGTAAGGTGAATCGTCCCCTCTCTTATCTATGCCGTGCCCGACAGGGTCCATAATTGTACTGTACTATGTTATTACCGCCTTTTGTAACATTATGGAGAGCAATAAAGAATATGAATATGAATACTTATAATACATAGAAATCACCCAGACCAATACAAACATACATGTTCATGCACACAAATGTTTGTGTAAGGGGATCGAAGCCGCCTCCCTTGTTCCATAGGCAGCGTCTACGACCACTGATCCAAACGGGTCGTCAATCTATACAAGACGAGACGGTATGATAGAGCTTATTTTCGAATGACCAAGTATCAAGCAGATACAAAAACATTGGTTTCTCTAACAGCTTTAGCCAGATTTAGTTGTGGGTTGGATCCCCACCCTGGACAAACATTCGTGCGCTCCCTGTGCGGGCTTCTGCAGTGGTGCAGCGCTATGCACTCGCCGACGACGTGGATAAACGTTTCCTCGTCCACGTGACAGAATCTGCAGATTTTGGTATCTGAAAGGCCCATGTTGTGCAGGTGCATTATCATTAAAAGATAATCACGTTTAAAATTTTTCAAGTACTTAACAACTAATTGGTTTATTTATTTGCATGTTAATAACCATACAATACAGCTTTAACAATGCAAACTGCCTTTTTATCTTGGTTGTCCACTGTAAGTTGATATTTAAGTCCTGATGAACCTTATCTAGCGCTTCGGCGTCATTAAGCTCAGGTTTATGAACAGTTTTCGGTTTAGTTCAGCGTAAAGCCAGCTTTAAGAGTCATTTGCAAGTGACATTAGACCCATAGCTGTGGCTATTGCGCAACTGGCTTGCGGTAACACGCTTTTATTTATAAATGGAGACTATGATAAAGAGGGGGGATGAGATTGAATAATTATGTATGGTGAAAAGGTTTTAGTGTTAAAATTAAATAAATTTGTTCAATATGGAATTATTTTGTCCTAGACGAAGACGCTTATTTGTCGTTAAAGGTTACAATCAAGTTACAAAGTGTTATATTTCTTTTTAGAGTTAATTTATTTTTAGCTTTTTAGTTCATTTTATAAACAAATAATAAAAGCTTGTTTTTAAAAAGGTTTTTTTTTCTTTAATTTTATTTTTAACTTTTTAGTACCTCTATTTTTTTTCTTCTCTCTTGTGTCTCTGGGTGCTGATGATCATGCCAGCAGCTTTACCTTAGTCGCCTTTTACGACACCTCGGTAAGAGTGAGGGTGGCCTTTTCTACTCTGCCGGGGACCACATGATCATCAGCATCCAGAGAAGGAAAACTCTGCATTTATATCAAAACCCTCGCCAACCCGTCTGCCAAGCGTGGTGAGTATGGCAATTACCCCTCATGTGTTTGAAGGAGGCCCGTGCCCCAGCAGTGGGAACTTAAATGGGCTGATGATGATGATGATGATGTGTACGTATTCTATCGATATCTTGTCTAATTATGCTTTGTTCTAGAGATTCGTTTTTCCTTCTCTCTGGTCTATTTATTCTATTGATATCTTGCCTATATGTGCGTTGTTCTAGAGATTCGTATTTCTTTCTCTCTTGTGTATGTATTCTGGTCGGTATTTTGCCTATGTGTGCGTTGTTCTAACGATTCGTTTTCTCTATGTTTAGCAGTCATCATCATCATCATCATCAGCCTATCGCAGTCCACTGCTGGACGTAGGCCTCTCCAATTGTTCGCCATTGTGACCTATCCATGGCTTCTCGCATCCAGCTGTTGCCAGCCATCCTGCACAGATCGTCCCCCCACCTAGCCAGAGGGCACCCTACATTACGTTTGCCAAGACGCGGTCTCCACTTTAGAACTCGTTTACCTCATCGGTTGTTGGTTCTGCAGCTAATATGGCCAGCCCACTGCCATTTAAGCTTGCTAATCCGGTGTATGTCATGACGGGTAGGACGCACTGATTGAAGACTTTTGTCTTTAGGCACTGTGGTATCGACGATACGAAGACACAACGTAGTTTTCCAAATGCTGCCCAACCTAACTGGATTCTCCTATTCACCTCATCCTCGAAGTTGTTTTTACCCAATTGCAATGTCTGCCCGAGGTATACGTATTTTTGAACAGCTTCGAGGACGGCACCGTGAATTGCGATCGGTTCCGTTAGAACATGTTCATTGAACATGACCTTGGTTTTGTCCAAGTTCATCCGTAGGCCGATGCATTTAGAAGAGTCAGCCAGGTCATTCAGCATCTGTTGTAGGTCCTGCAGCGTTTCTGCCATTATGACTATGTCGTCTGCAAATCGCAGGTGAGAAATGTATTCGCCATTGATGTTGATGCCACGTCTATTCCAGTTCAGCGTCTTGAAAATATCCTCCATTGCATTTGTGAACAATTTCGGGGAGATGACGTCCCCTTGTCTCACTCCTCGATGCAGTGTTATAGGACTTGTTTGCTGATTCTGTACTTGGACGGACATAGTAGCGGCATCATACAGACATCTCATCACCTGGTTATATCGCCAATCGACTTGGCATTGCTGCAGGGACTCCAGAACAGACCAGATTTCAACCGAGTCAAAGGCTCTCTCATAATCCACAAAAGTTTAGCAGTAGCTAAACTTAGTTTTTCTAAGCGTTGCCGCTTGTGGACATTGCTTTCATTAGCAATCTTCTCCTGTCCCTTCAATTTCGCCTTCTCTAAACGTCGTTTTCTTTGTGTAGTTGTTTCTGTTTTCTTCATGTTATTCCCACGAGTATAAGACAAATAACGGTCCATCCCCCAGAGGTCCGTTGTAGAGGGATAAGGGCTACAATATAACAGGGTTCGCCCTGGTACACTGAGGCGCAACGTTAGCGGCAAGACATGTTTATACACCCTCATACAATTCAGCCCTCGGCATGTGCTCACCTTGGCATTGGGTCATCCATCCAATCAATCATATATAATTAATATGGGACGAAAGCAAGAGACTCGTCAAGACGAATCAAACGAGACCAAACTCGATGGGGTTGCGTCGTTTAATTACGGAGTTCTTATGGCCACCTTCCGGCTCCAACATCAGACCCTGGTTACCATATAGTATCAAAGTACTCGTCAAGACTAATCCAATGAGCCCAAACTCGATGGGGTTGCGTCGTTTAATTACGGAGTTCTTATGGCCACCTTCCGGCTCCAACAACAGACCCTGGTTACCATATAGTATCAAAGTACTCGTCAAGACTAATCCAATGAGCCCAAACTCGATGGGGTTGCGTCGTTTAATTACGGAGTTCCTATGGCCACCTTCCAACTCCAACATCAGACCCTGGTTACCATATAGTATCAAAGTACTCGTCAAGACGAATCAAACGAGACCAAACTCGATGGGGTTGCGTCGTTTGATTACGGAGTTCTTATGGCCACTTTCCGGCTCCAACATCAGACCCTGGTTACCATATAGTATCAAAGTACTCGTCAAGACTAATCCAATGAGCCCAAACTCGATGAGGTTGCGTCGTTTAATTATGGAGTTCCTATGGCCACCTTCCAACTCCAACATCAGACCCCGGTTACCATATAGTATCAAAGTACTCGTCAAGACTAATCCAATGAGCTCAAACTCGATACTGTTGCATCGTTTAATTACGGAGTTCCTATGGCCACCTTCCGGCTCCATCATCAGACCCTGGTTACCATATAGTATCAAAGTACTTGTCAAGACGAATCTAATGAGCTCAAACTCGATAGGGTTGCATCATTTAATTACGGAGTTCCTATGGCCACCTTCCAGCTCCATCATCAGATCGGCCCTCTGTCACAATAACATTGCATTGTCATCCGATTTATACATGCATTCTAAATTTCAGCTCAATCGGAAACCGGGAAGTGGATCAAATTTAAGTTGCAAGATTTGATTACAGAACGACAGACAACGGGACAGGTGAAACTAAATAAAAGCTTGTAAAATACAGCACAATGCTGCTTCACGCCGGTTTTCTGTGAGGCCGTGGTTTTACTCCGGTCGAGCCGGCCCATTCATGCCGAAGCGTGGCTCTCCCGTACAAAAACAGAAACAGAACAACAATCATCTAAGTTTAAAGATGACGTTGGCTTAAATACCGTTTTTGCAAAACGATTTTGCAAAAACGGTATTTAAGTGACCGGTCGACAGTACATAGGTATAGGTAGGAATAATTTAGAACGATTACCGATAGGGCCATTTATAAGCCCGAACGGCTGACGTATATATTGAATCTAACCGATTCGTCTGCGGTCAAGCCTCAGTGCAGTGGCCATGAATATTATACATTGCGGATTTCAAAACGTAACACTAATCTACGCTGCAGAGCTCGGAGCCATCTCTTGAAATGCTGTTCAGCTGAAATTCTATATTAGTTTGGTTGTGTCTACTGCATGCTGCCCCTCTTCTCATCTTAGCGTGTAATTCCCAGTTGTCGCTCTAGAGTTGGGGTAAGCTTGCACCATGATTCAAGATTTGGGGAGTCTGGTCATTTGTCAAGTGTCTACTGCACTGTATCTTTGACGAAGTGAATGACCAAAATCAATAAGAGTGTTTCATTTAGGGTGTCAAATAGATGGTCAAGACACATTTAAATAAGGGTATGAGTGTGCTACACGTCATTACCATCAAACCTAGTAGTGAGCTGTCACATAATAATTCTAGTTTAAACACTGCGAGCTGCTGCCTAGGAGCGATGGTCAGACGGCAGTCATCATCATCGTTATATCAGCCCACATCCACCCACTACTGAGTATAGGCTTCTTCTTTATCAGGTCATTTACTTCGGTCCCTTGCCAGCCTTATGCATTGTTTCCCCACTGCCGTCCCAATATCGTCGGACCATCGAGCAGGTGGTCTACCAACAGGACATCGTCCCATTCTTGGCTGCCATTCGGTAAGCTTTATAGTCCACCTATCATCTTTACGGTTCTACGCGGTCTCGAAAAGAAAGACCGAGCATGGAACGCTCCATAGCACGTTGCGCCACTTTTAACTTGTGCATAGTTTCTTTAGTCAGCCTCCATGTCTCGGCCCCATATGACCAGACTCCCTAAAGCGACAGCTTTGGATACAATCAGGAATCACACGCTAAGATAAAGAGAGAGCTGCCTAGCCAGCAGACTGTCACTCGGCGTGCCATGCGAACTACTTCCTAGCTCGCTTGTGTGAGTTACTGCAAAAGTTTAATTTAAATGTTTTTTTTTATTTCATTTGATTTCAAGACTTTAGGTGCCTTTCCGTGCCTTTATATGCTAGTTTACCTAATTGTTTGTAGTATTGTTTGTCTCTGCACGCACGGAGAAACTCACACATCTATCGTACTCGTATGTAAAAATCGGAGTTATATTTATACTAAACACACAGTGCATGTGTATTCAAATTATTTAAAGGCTTTATTTATACACGTTCAATAAAGCTTTGTTAGCTAAAACGGTGCTATAGACCAGGTTTGACGTTTGAAACAAAAAACATTCAACATTTTGGAAAAAAATAATGAAAACTGCTTTATATCACCATTTTAGTTAACAAAGGTGTAACAAACATTTATGAATAAGCACCTAAAAACATATAGGTACCTACTTTATACTTGAAAAGGGTTATCTCTTCCTCAATCTAAATAACAACTGTAAATAACAGAACTTAGCTTCTGAAAGTATGGGTCTGCATAATTTTTCAAACCGCTAGGATCGGAGTTGTGAAGCAGGCTAGTACCGAGTACAAATACATTTTTTAATCTGACACAGAAGTTTTCACGAAAAATATTTTGCATTTTATGGTGGCTTAAAAATTACTTAGTAATTCAAAAACAATAACTCTATTGTATGTTTCGCCTTTTGATTTGTTTTATTTAAAATTGACTCGTTTTTTTTTTTTATTCAATTACAATGCCGTATTGTTCTGCTATTTAGATAAAATAATTTAAAAAAAAGTACAATCACAAAAACAACAAAAACAAAAAATAATCCTGGGACTACCGAGACTTGACTGGGACTAACCAGCCTACTTAGGCGCGGCCGCTGAGCCAACACACCCTGGACTCGGGAGGGCCAGGAGAAGATGCCCGGCTAAAGAGCCGAGGCCGTTAAAACGCTAAACACCTACGTTTTATTGAGTGACTTTGGCTGACTTCGACTGTTGACAACTTTGTCAAATATTACTTGAATTTTTCCCTGACGAGTTGACCCGCTTAAAAACGCCTAAAATCTGATACATTGCCATAAATAAAATAAGTAGAAGATGTTTATTATATTAATATAGATAGTATATCTCTTGAGAGTGTTGGCGTATATGAATCTGATGTTGTATAGTTTTCTTTTTCTAGCTTTTGTTGTCAATCTTTTATCCATTATATGTAGGCTATATTTTGGGTTGTCTTATGAAATCCCGAGGTCATGTACAAAAAAAAATGCTGACAAATATGGATCTGATGACTACATAATGCCATTGGTTTTTTTTTTTTTGCAAACACACATCAACAAATTTCTTAAAGCATTATTTCTACGAAAAAAAACTGCCTTCAAAAACCATGAACAAAAAAGTATAAAATAATATTTTTTACTTTTCATACACTTAACATAACATTTTATAACACTAAACTCGAAAAAAGGTGTTATCGAAAATACTAAGTATCTTGTAATATGTTTTCAACATTCGATTAATCAGCAGGGATAGGTACATAACACATAAAAAATAATGAAAAAAAAACAAATATACATTCGAACATAGAACCTCCTCCTTTTCTGAAGTCGTCAAAAAAAATATATTTTCCTTATTGTGTTGACTCCTTTTTGTTTTCAAATTCATTACAACACTCATCACAATTTCTGAAAACGCTCATGCTGTCTGTACTCCTTCGATGTTTCTGTATTCCTTTGCGATCCGCTAAATTATTTAAACTCAAAGCAGCGATAAAAGTTTACGAGAACCAAAGAATAACAGGGATCCACAATTTTACCATAACTTTGCATGTTTTCCAGGTATGTGGGAACAAAATGTGGACAATATTGTTACGTTTCCTTTTTCAAGAGAAGCTGTTGTATTAATAATTCGTGATGGGAGGGTTGAAGTACCCTACTAGACCTGTGCAGTTCCTGAGTGAGCTAGTTCATGTCACTCACTTTTTTGTGCATGTCTCGTAAACAAAGGTGTTCGGTTCAATTCTCACTTTGTACAGCTATTAGCGTTATAAATACTTCTGTTATTATATTACGTATTTCATTATAATTTGTGGTTATTTCGTTGCTTTTGATATCAATAACACAAAAAATGTTTGTGTTTAATTTACTGACTTTGGGGTCAGGTCAGGCAGTGTCATATATGACGTATGTATGTATACACATCATCATCATCATCATCATCAGCCCATTTAAGTCCCCACTGCTGGGGCACGGGCCTCCCTCAATCACATGAGGGGTAATTGCCATACTCACCACGCTTGGCAAACGGGTTGGCGAGGGTTTTGATATAAATGCAGAGTTTTCCTTCTCTGGAATGAATCAATGGCCGAACGGATGTATACACAGTTGTTTTATATTTATAAATAAAGTATAAGAGACACTACACACTACTATCCTTAACAACTCACAATCGTTTTATATTGTATAGACGACAGAATAACGTCGTACAGTAACTGTGTAAATCATATAAAATCTGCCATTTTCTCAGACTCAAAAAAGTTTTCTACATGCCATTTTATATGTAAATAAAATCATATTTAGAAAATAAATATTTAACAACGTCACAATATTTATTTGATATGACTCCGAGATAGGTAGCTTAAGCACCTGTGTTACTGTGCATTAGAGGTAATTGATCAGGTTCTAGTGAACTAATTGAATAACTGAATGACGTAAACCAATTTTTTCGATTTGAAAGAACTAAATCATTTTAGTTCAGTGAACTGTTTTGCACAAGTATATATCCAACCGCGTTGTTTTGATAAGATATTTGGGAAAATGTGATGGTAAGAATGTGCGTTATCAGAAAAGTATTTGTATTTTTTGTATACAGGATAAAGGCATTTTATATACCATAAAATGCTTGGCTTTATACTAGGAAGTGCTTTTTTGAAGTTTTATCTGTGGAATCATTATTGTTATATTTGTTGGAAATGTGTGTTATGTACTTTTGAAAAATACATAAATAGCAGCCGAACAGTCGGATCACGGTGGTAAACGATTGCCACCGTTATGGGCACCCAAAACACCAGTGCACTCAAAATTGCGCTTCCAACCTTTAAAGCCTTTTTCCTATTGAATGGGCCTCTAGTATCATTAGATACTTGGGAAAACACAGTACAGAAGCTGCTTCAGGCTAGTTTTCTTTGAGGCCATGGTATCAATTTTCTAAGACTGTACGTAACATCACGTCCTGTTTCACGGTTTTCAAAAAGTGAAAAGACATATGAAAAAAAAAGTGAGTTGAATTGAACTCACTTTTTTTTTCAGTCGCTTTTCATGTACCAAGTGGCTGCCCACGTGGTGATCGCTCTGATCTTCGGCTACCTGTACTCAGGAGTGGGCAGCGAGGCCAGCACAGTATAAGGGAACGTCTACCTGTACGGGTCGATGTTGCTGGTAGTCTACACTGGGAAGATGTCCGTAACGCTATCATGTAAGTATTAAAGAAGAAAGAAAGAAAAGAAAATAAAAACCGCAGACTACCCCGCGCCTGTGGGCGCCTCACAAACATCCGTCGTAGACCCCCCGTAGTAAATGATGAGTTACCGAGCCTCTAGGGCCTGGCCTCTCCTAGGAAAAATCCTTGGCTGGGAAAGCTACGCCAATGCTTGACTGGGAAAAAGGTTCGTATGCAGCACACAAAGTATCCCTCATCATCAGCCTATCGCAGTCTACTGCTGGACGTAGGCCTCTCCAATTGTTCGCTACTGTGATCTCTCCATGGCTTCTCGCATCCAGCTCTTGACAGCCATCCTGCGTAGATCGTCCCCCACCTAGCCAGAGGGCGCCTACATTACGTTTGCCAAGACGCGGTCTCCACTCTAGAACTCGTTTACCCCATTGGTTGTCGGTTCTGCGGCTAATATGCCCAGCCCACTGCCACTTAAGCCTGCTAATCCGGTGAGCAATGTCGATGACTTTGGTTCTCTGCCGGATCACCTCATTTCGGATTCGATCTCGCTGAGCATTGCTAGTTCCATAGCCCGGTGAGCGAACTTTAACTTGTGGACCAGCCGTACAGTAAGTGTCCACGTAAAGTATCCCTATCTCATCCGAATAAGCTGATGAGTATCGGGCTCTGATGCTTTGATGGATATGTCTGGACCGCATTCCCAGACGCATGGTTGGTATATTAGGGTTTATTTCGCATATTCCGGGAAAAAATAATGTTGTTAGGGAAATTTAGGGAAATGTTTAGGGAAAAAAATCAAGGGGAATTTTGGTCGTAATCATGTTTAATGTTGAAAATTCGTTCTACATTGTTATTTGGGAACGTAATTTTACACCCAATACAATCTAGATACTAATCTTGTATACTTCTTTCGCTTTATCATGATATCGGTGACAGCCGGACAGAGTTATACGTGAGACTAACGTGACAAATGTATAGATTTTGACATCTGTCACCCATATCATGCTAAAGCGAAAGGACCTATAATACTTTCTATTATTCAACAGAGACACAGATAGAGATTAATGTTATCTGAAGTGTATGAAGTATTTAAAATATTATTTTACACTTTTTAGTTCGTGGTTTTTAAAGGCGGTTTTTGTAGATTTTTTATGCTTTCTAGTGTCTCATTTTTCGGCAGCAGCCCCCTAAAAAAGAACTGTGCAAATCCGTCAATAATTGGCGGAGAAATCAGTGAACATAGGTACATAAAAAATCATACATACAATCAATCATAGAACCTCCTCCTTTTTAGAAGTCGTTTAAATATAAGCTTTCTTAACTCCTTTCTAGGAAAATAGTAAATGCTAAGATATTCACTAGAAACGGCGTAAATTAAATCGATCTATTTCGTAGGAGACTCTATTCTTTCGGTAAAAACATGTGATTTATTTCAACGATTCGCTGTGCAGTATTCTCTCCTTTGTGTTGTACAAAAAGTTAAACATTTACTGTTAGAGCATGTATTATTTTTAGTTGTACATTTTAAAAAGTCCGATTCCACAAATCTTTATCCGAGAGTAAAACTATGTTAAATATGATGCTGTCATAACCATATCATTGTTCTCGGATAAAGATTGGTCATGGCTATTATAGCGAGGAAAAAATGGACATGGGATTCATTGCGATGATGGACGAAAGTTGATGAACAAGACGAGTCCTTCAGTGGAGACCCGGAGCGGATACCAGAGGGCGCGGCAGAACACAACAGCGCTGGGTGGACGACATCCGACGACACGGAGGTCGAGATATGATGAGTCAGGCAAGGGATCGCCGGTAGTGGAAGAAGAGGGAAGAGGCCTACATCCAAGAGTAGGTTTATTCAATCTTGGATGGGCCACCATGAAGATGATGAAAGATTGGTCAAATCGCAATAATGCATAAGACTGACCTGATAACATTTTCACATGTTTGCATTGTGTGTGTGTGTGTGTCAACTTTCACATGCTGAAAAAGTTGAGTTAATCACTGAATAGATTTTTACCCAAGACAGTTCCAGGAAGAGCGAGCAAGGGTAGCCCATGTGGTTTAGAACGCGCCATCCATACGGGTCATGGTTAGAATCCGAGCATGTAGTTCTAGATTTTTATGTGCGTATTTCTACCATTTGCTCGGTGATGAAGAAAAACAACCTGAGGAAACCTGCACGTTTCGGATTGTTTCGGGAAGTGTTGCCATGATCCCGTTGGTCTAGTTCACCTGTTAAAGGGTTGCGAAGGTCAGACGGCAGTCACTTCATTGTAATTACCAGTAATTACCAGACTCCCCAAATCCTGAATAATGGCCCAAGCATACCCCGGGCTCCAGAGCGATCGCTTTGGAGGAGGAGGGCAGTAGTATTAACAGACAGAGATAAATTAAAAAAAAAAAAATACACTATTTTTTATTGTATTCATTGTTAAAACTGTTAAAATTTGCACACTTCGGCATGAATTGGCCAGCTCGACCGGAGTAATACCACGGCCTCACAGAAAACCGGCGTGAAGCAGCACTGTGCTGTGTTTCGCTACGTGAGTGAGGGTACCGGAGGCCCAATTCTGGGGTTTTAAAGGGGGCCCGCTTTCCGCTCCGCTTTGGAGTCCGCTCGTGACCACGGCTGCTGTAACGTAGCCGAAACGTCGAGCCAAATATGTGAGTACACAATGTTGTTTCACATAATAAATATCGTGTTAATTCCCGTCTTGATACATTATTGTGATAATGTAATGTGAAAATCTAAAAAATTATTCAATGTACCTACCACCTAAAATTGTACATATATATAGATAGATAGATTATTCTTTATTGCACAAAAATAAAATACAATTAGGTATGATACAACAGAAACAGACCGTACAATAAGGCAGTCTTATCTTAATTCATTTCATTTCAGAGTATTCATAAATAAATATTTTCAATAAATGTCTTATAAATGCCAGTGGACTGAACAAGCAACCAGCAATTACCTTGTTTGAATTGTGCTGAGTATTTTATACCTTAGTCTGTGTAAAGACACATCAGCGATATTAAAATTGGATTATTTTCTTAGGAAAAAAATCATACATTTTTCCTTATTAAATTCTGAGCCAATTAAGTAATGTAAGTGCTCAATATATTCCAATTAACTTAATTTAGGTAGGTATACTGCATGAAAATTAATATTTAAGTAAATTTCTTTAAAACGTTGTCAGTTCAAAGTCTTATATAATTACTGGGTTATTTGACGACCCGTTTGAAACAGTGGTAGTGAACGCTGTCTTTGGTCCAAGGGTTGCGGGTTCGATCCCCGCACAGTACAAACATTTGTGTGCATGAACATGTCTGTTTGTATTGGTCTGGGTGTTTTCTATGTTTTATAAGTATGTATTTACAAAAGAAAAGTATTATATGTATATTTGTAATCCCACTGTTGATTCTGATATCCGTAACACAGGTGCTCGAGCTACCTACCTCGGAGTCAGAAACGAGTAAACATTATAGTATTCATTAGATTATTTGGGGAACATCCCTAGAGCTTAAAAAGAAAATTGGTTGACAGGTAAAACATTGTATCAACGTTCAATTCTCTAGAAAATAAAATTTGTATAAGTTTATAAATACTTTAACAGAGAAAATCGTGAAATTATCTTTTTTGCCTTTGTTGCAATAAATAAATGCAAACATTTTTTTTTAATTTCTAATGAAATCCCACGGACACTGGTTCCGTGCCTTTATTGTGCTCGTTTTTTAAGTGTTACAATTTATTTTTAAAATTTGCTCCGCGTTAAAATTAAACTAAATTAAATTACAATAACAATCTTAAGTTTAGGCAGTCATGCATGGTTAATGTTAGTAAGATGTATAAAATGTATTGTAATATTTTTCTTTGGGTTTGGTTTGGCAAACATAATTTCAAAAAGTTAAGAAATTGTGCTATTTTAACATTGAAAGATGAATAAATTCAATGCCCGCTGTTACAAAGTTTAGGTTGTCGACTTTTGATGAAGTGTCAAATGTGGCCTATTATTTTGGGCCTACTATAATCGTGTTTTTTTTTATTAAAAGCTTAACAAACCAGAAATAGGTGCATATTTCTGTATCGCCAGGCACGCTGTTAATCTGGTTACTCGTACGAGGCAGTCGCCGCACCTGACTCGACCACAAACAAATTGGACTCTGGCCGGGTGAGCCACCGGCTGGTGTGAACCAGGGATGTAACGTAACTGAAATGTTTGATTTTACAAAAAAAAAGAACAATTGTTCGTTGTTAGAATAGTTGAGAGGAGAGGTGGTTTAAGGGATGCATATGTCAACCAATACATAATGTCAACCAATACAAAATAAATGCTACAGACAGCATCAACGCGTAAAGGTAAGTAATCCAAAAACACAAAACGCTTGCGCGATGTAATCGACACCTAGAGCCATCTATTTAAATAAAGTGGAACTAATGCCCTGAAACGAAATGAAGGCCTGCCACTAGTCCTGTATCAATAAATATATATACAGAATTCGATTGAATAATCTAAATATAGAATGAGTTATATACATTCGCTTCTTAATAAAATTTAATTTCGTACATATACATTTTCATTTTAACGTGAATCAGAAATTATATCCCACAATAATATTCAGTCACAACCTTTCTTCTTTTCAATTTGTACAAGTCAAGTCACGCATTAGGATCGGCTTTCAAATCTCATGACGTATTGTATTGTTCACGGCAAAATAGCGTCTCAGAAAAAGCTATTTACGCCTTCACATTGAACCATTGAACCGCACCTATTTATCCCTAAGAAATATTGGAAATGGTAATCTATATGCTGTAGGCAATTTTAGAACTGCGGAGCGCATGGTTTGCCTATACATATTATGTAAGGTTATTATTCAAAATCAAATATTATTTATTTGCATAGGCTATACATCGCTTATAAATAGTCATAATAAAAAAAAATCTTACCAAAAACTTAGGTATACATTGTTGGTCCGACCCAGGGACGGAACCCGGGACCTCTGACACAGCCGTCACTTTAAACGACCCGTTAACTACTGCGCCACCAGGCTACCATCGTCTCTCCTTAAGTCCTCTGATATGGTTAGTTAATTTATTTAACAGTCCTGAGGAAGTCAGTTCAAATTCAATTTGAGGCAAGCTTCGCCGTTCCTCGCACATATTGCTTTCTCTTTCGCACCACCGCGACCCTTGCGTGCGAGTATAAACAGCAAGATGGCAGTTTGAAATTAATCTTACGTACGAATAAATGCCCAGTATACAATCTGACGACAGCATAAATACAAGCTTTCACTCTAGGCAATCGATCGATTCTACATACGAGTATATTGTACGAACATAGTCTAATTTCTATGTAGGTAGGTATACCTACATAATATTTAAGCAAAATTTGCAAATACAAATGGAGTAACGTTGAGCAAACTCAATTATTACGAATGAACGATTTTGTTTGATAGACTAACAATAATTTAAGATTCTGATTATGTGTCGGTGGAATCTTAGTCTGGGCGGTCTCGGCATGTCTTCTTTACTCATCGAGTTAAAGAAAAATTCCACTTTATACGAAAACTAGACCTATATTATAACTTTAAAAAATGGCTTAAATCTATGGCTCATTCTAGAGGAAAAATGGTAGTGAAAGCTGAACCAATGGGACTTCAATTATATTTGTATAGGATTACCAAGTTTTTTATGCAGTTGGCGTATCTAAAAAATGTTATAGGTATTGGTGCAGTTTTACTCACCATCACTTTTCCTACAGGATGAGCTTTGACATACCAATGTTTTTACAGTTGAATTTTTCATAAATGATTTTCCTTTAAATTGAAGCGGTAAGAAGTTAAGTGGCGGCCCAGATTATTGCCGCTAAAATAATTTTACTAGTCCGATTACGTCACGAATACGTAAAGAAAATGATTACATACCTAATTATTATTATTGTTAAATTTTATATGTAGTGGTTAGTAGGCAGATAGCTATAATTTTATTAGATCATAATCGATTAAAGAAATTTGGCAGATTTTAAAACTACATCGATGTGTGTCTATTCGTACCTATAATAAATAAATGGCGCGTTTGCTATTATTACATTTGCCTCATGAATACTCCGTTTCCTCTGTTACCACCACATGCCACTCCAGTAGAAAGTACAATCACTAAAAATCTGTTGGTGGTGCTGAGATAAAGTGCGGGAGGGTTCGATGAGTTAAGGTAAAGACGTCATGTTTCGATTACGGTCGTTTATTGAATTAATTCATTAAAATACATTTCACTTAATTTCTATCTTACTCAGCAAACTTATCTCTAACGTCTATAATGCTACGTGTGTGTTCCAGTTTTTATTATTGCTTATGCGGATTTATAATGAGTAATGTTTTGCAATCATACTTCATCTCCCCGAAAAAGTGGAAGGAACATCCCCTCCCTGCAAAAGGAGCGACCTCGTACAATAGACTAATCTTACCATTAAACAATCTTTGCTGTTAGACTGTTACATTCGTATAACATGTATTCTGACATATTAGTGATCGTATCTTATCTTAATATACACGT
>JADPWL010002083.1:0-16447 GCA_019059595.1 Marasmia exigua | reverse complement strand
GACTTTTTAGTTCATAATATTTAAAATAATTTAATTGAGTAATTTTTAATTGTAGTTTTTTATGTTATTACTGTTGATGCTTTTACTTTGATCAGGTGGGTTCAGGGCGATATTCAATGAAGAAATTTATTGTCATGAATAAGAATGCTGAATTTAATTTTAAAACAAAAGAAATTTACAACTGGTTTGTAAAACAATAGAATTAGGATGCCGCGGCCTTCCGTGTCTGGGGGTCTAATTTCAAGTTACCACGTACGATCGTTCGATCGAGCCGACAGTCAATCAATTGTAGTTTAGTTTGGCAATTTGAAATACCATCGTATGGGACACTTTCGTACGGATCCGACCATAGACTCTCGTGAATGAATGATATTCGCGATGATAGTGTCGCCGAAAGACCCACATCAAATAAAACCAATTGAATTGATTTTATTTATAATTAAAAATATTTTTTTTAAAGAATAAAAGATATTTGACTTTTTAAATTAAAAGGCTATTGTTTAATGTGTTTGAAAGAAAGATTTTAAATAATAAAAACATTAAAATGTTAAAATATTTTTAAAAATCTGACAGCTTGCTATTTTTCTACATCATAGCCCATATAGTTATCTGTGGCCATCTGTGAAACAGAAAAAAACTTGTAAATTAAATTATTGACATAAGTATGTACGTACGATAAATATGCAATCTCAATACATAAACATAATTTAAAATATTGTAAAATTGTTTGAAAGCGTATGTACATTAGTATTATGCTTATATACAAGTTCTATAGTTATCTAAAGACTCTACTTAAGTAAAATCAAGTATAAGTTAGGTTAGTCGCATAATCCTACCTAAATAAGTTTATTTGTTATTAATTTTACTCTGCCGGGGACCACTGGGCCACGGAGTAGAATAGGCCATCCTCACTCTTACCGAGGTGTCGTAAAAGGCCAATAAGGTAAAGCTGCTGGCATGATCATCAGCACCCAGACATGGAAAACTCTGCATTTATATCAAAACCCTCGCCAACCCGTCTGCCAAGCGTGGTGAGTATGGCAATTACCCCTCATGTGATTGAGGAAGGCCCGTGCCCCAGCAGTGTGGACTTAAATGGGCTGATGATGATGACTATTCCAATTTACACTTTAGAAAGAACAACTTTGAAACATCATTTCTATAATTTAACCATTTGTAATTAAATATTTCAGTAAACAAGACATCAAAGTTCTCCATTGGACCAAACTGTAATAGAAAGCTGAGCTAGAATGACTGTTGGAGAATGAGTTGAAAAAAGTGAACATCTCACTGGAGGTAATCAAAATAACAAAAAGTTATTTAACTGAATCTATAATATCTGTGCTATAACTTATTTCCTTACTGAAAGAAAAAACATTAAGATAAAGATAATACAATTGTTCGAAACATGTATACAAAAGTGTAATCCTTATAAATAAATATTTCACAACATCACATACATTGGTCTGACTCCGAGATAGGTACCTCAAGCACCTGTGTTACGGATATCAGAATCAACAGTGGGATTACAAATATATGCATATATAATACTTTTCTTTAATAAATACATACTAATAATACATAGAAAACACCCAGACCAATACAAACAGACATGTTCATGCACACAAATGTTTGTACTGTGCGGGGATTGAACCCGCAACCCTTGGAACAAAGGCAGCATTCACTACCGTTCCAAATGGGTTGTCAAATCCTTGCAGTGTTATTCTTGGTTGGTGGTCCAGAACTATGATTTTGGAGGTCAGTGTACCGTGAGCCATGATCGAGGATTTGGCGAGTCTGGCAATTACTATGAAGGGACTGCCGTCTGACCTTAACAACCCTTAGACGGGGTAACCACACCAAATTAATCATGGTTACATGTTACAGAAACTTATTCAAGTAATCTTAAGTGCATATGGAGCTCGCTGGTAGAAATATGCATTTGAGTTTATTTTTTACATTATTTCCAATCTAAAATTAAATAGCTTGTTTTTATTTACTTAAACTTAATAAGTATGATTGTAATCGAAATACCTATGTACCTACCAACAGTTTTTTTGTATGAGAGAGCAATAAAAATACTTTTATTATTAGGTATTTATTTATTTTATTTAAAACTCCTTTATGATTATTGCAGAATATCTACCAGCATTGCACAGATCTCCGCTAGAAGAAACATACCCAGTTCCAGTACTCCGGGCTTCATTGCTAAACGAAGTTAATTATTTGCTGAAAATAGTTATAATTCAACTGATAAGTACCTATGGACAAGCATCATTCAGTCATCATTTATTATGTAAATAAAGTAAAGTATCAGCTTAAT
Source organism: Marasmia exigua (assembly GCA_019059595.1). Classification (NCBI taxonomy): domain Eukaryota; kingdom Metazoa; phylum Arthropoda; class Insecta; order Lepidoptera; family Crambidae; genus Marasmia; species Marasmia exigua. The sequence goes on along the minus strand of JADPWL010002083.1, from coordinate 14,124 downwards.
TATTCCCTTTGTAGGGCTAAGATGGGGGTCTTCATAGAAATCAAGTCATCGCTACTATGATGGGATTAGGCTTAATCATCACTCTTGCCAAATGCGGATTAGTGATCACAAACCCGAACTATGTTCGGAAAATTCAAAACATACCTTTGCTCGACCCGGGAATCGAACCCATGACCCCGAGATCATGGCCACAGGGCCATCGTCAGAACCGTCTTAAACCATTAGACAATGGGGCGTTGTTTTATTTGTAAATAGTTAAAGGTTATTAATTAATACTAAGTGGGTGTGTGAAGATAGATAGATAGACATCCTTTATTGCACAGAAAGAATACAAAATATGTGTGTGTACATAGTTTCTTCTTAAAATAGGATAACATTATTGTATCTTTTATTATTTATTTTAATAAATGTTTCCATCACATGTACTTTGTTGTTTTTTTCATTCCTTATGTACTGCTCTCCTGTTAATTAGTATGTTAATCGCATGAGTGTTAACAGGGCTTTTGGAATAGTGGTAGTGAACGATGGCTTTGGTTCAAGGGTTGCTGGTTCGATCCCCATACAGTACAAACATTTGTGTACATGTACATGTCTGTTTGTATTGGTCTGGGTGTTTTCTATGTATTAGTATGTTTTTACTAAAGAAAAGTATTATATGTATATATTTGTAATCCCACTGTGGACTATGATATCCATAACACGGGTGCTTGAGCTACCTATCTCGGAGTCAGATCAATGTACATATGTGATGTTGTGAAATATTCTATGGGATATATTGAAATTCACTAACTAATAGTGGAGCAAATGTATTAAAGCAGTTAAACATAAGTTTAACTGGTTGGTACTGTGTAATCTTTAATGGATATCCAAAATTACCCCAAAATTGTAAAATTTATAAGTAGATTTATAAGAACTAGGTACTTAAATAGTTATGTAGGAACCTAACACAAAGGTAAGTAGGTAGGTATACCTACTTTTTAAGGAAAGAGAAAACTTATTACGTATACTTGTAATGTAGACAAAGTAGGAACTTAGGCAAAATTATTGCCTCTTGTAATACATAATTGAGGCTTGCAAATGGTTAAAACCCTCAAAATGTATTTCACTTTGTACTTTGGTGGATTAATACCTAATTGAGTCAAAAGCCTATATAAATAATACCTAATTAAACCATCAAAAGTTTCAAACTTTTGAACTGATAAGATTAAGTTTGAAGAATACAATGTAGGTACTTAGTCGCAGAAAAAGACTAATTACTTAGTGAATCTAGTTTATCTATAAGAAGCCTACACCACTAGGTAGGTACTTAGTATACTTACTTACTTAAATCTGCATAAATCATTGAACTATACCATACATATTCTCACTGGCATAAATCTACAAAAATTCTCAGTAAGTAGGTAAATAGGCACTTAAAATTAATTTACATATTTAAACGTAAGTCCTGAGATTCATACATTAAAACTTTGATTAAGCATTAAAAGTACCTAAGTACTCTATGTATTCATAATCATCTATATAGGTATAGCAATTTTAACATTTTATACCTACCAAGAAACTCCGCTTTAAACTAATCTTTATTGATTTGTAAGTCATTGGACCTTATTTACAAAGACATAAAGATCCTTTTTTAATACACCATAAATCCATTCAACCGAACCAAAACACCTTTCGAGCTATCGTGAATTTTGACATAAAGACGCGAGACAAGAAATGTCAAATTCGATATTTTGGTTGAGCATTGGTATCTTCAAATTAGGGTTTGAGGCGAGATGTGTCAAAAGAGTTTCGGTTGAGTTCAACCGACGCAATGTTCACTTCAAATTAGGAAACGTCGTCAAATACGTTTGGTTGAGTCTCAAAGTTAACTTCAAATTAGACCCCCTGGATCCGAATTGAAAAGCAGTGTCGTTGGCGGCGCGCGCGCCGCCCCGCCGCGCCGTGTCGTCTTCTTCCGCCCCACCCCCCGCATGCGTCCCTCCAAGTTTGCCTAGTTTGCCGCCGCTCGCGCGCGGCGTTGATGATGCGTAAACATGCCCCCGGCCTTGGAAGCATTCGGTTCCAACGAAGAAATAAAATAATGTGATTGTTTCGTGTTAGCGTTATCGCAGCAGTGGGCATATGCGTGGGAATGTTCGCTGAATTTCACCAATCTCCGTCTTTATGGTCGCGACTCGTGTGATGCCGTCTTTGCCTGCATGAGTGCGTAATACCCGACCAAGGCGCCATTTCAGGGGTGGTAAATTATCCTCCTTGATCAGAACTAATGCCTCTGGGGTTATCTGCATTGTGTCCTTGTTTTCCTGCCACTTAGTTCGTTTTTGAAGTTCTGATATATACTCCTTTGACCACCTTCGCCAAAAGTGCTGCCTCATCTGCTCCACACGATCGTAACGGGCGAGACTTTGTGTGGTCGTCCCGGCGAGGTCTCTGCAAGCAAACGCAATGAGCGGTCGGCCAATCAGGAAGTGGGCAGGAGTGAGAGGGTTAAAATCGTTAGGATCTGTGGATAAGGGTGACATAGGGCGAGAATTAAGAACAGCTTCGATTTGAGCTAACAATGTGCTTAGTTCCTCGTATGTGAGGTTGGCGTTACCTAATACACGACGCAAATGGAACTTACAGGACTTGACTCCTGCCTCCCACAGACCACCAAAGTGAGGCGAATAGGGTGGAATAAATGTGAATTTAATTGAATGACTACTTGCAAAATTAACGATGTCTTGATAATTTTTATTTAAAAATTCAGAGAGCTCTTTAGCGGCACCTACGAAATTCCTACCGTTATCTGAGAAGATTTCGGCTGGTTTACCACGACGAGAGATAAACCTTTTTAACGCGAGTAAATATGCTTGAGATGTAAGATCTGTAACCAATTCTAAGTGAATCGCACGTGTAATAAAGCAAATAAATAAACAAATGTAACATTTTACTAGCTTTGCGCCTCTTCCCTTACGGTTTAGAATGAACAATGGCCCGGCGTAGTCCACACCGCAACGAATGAAGGGATAACCTTGTTCGATTCTTTTATTAGGCAAGTTTCCCATCTGAACTTGGTACGGTTTAGCGTTCATGCGGATGCATTTAATACAGGTACGTACTATTTGTCTGGCTAGATCACGTCCCCTAAGGGGCCACCAACTATCTCTAATTGAAGCTAACAGCAACTGGGGCCCTGCATGAAGCAGAACCTGATGCTGATGATGGAAAAGAAGCTTCGTAAAACTGTGTTTGCTGCACAACAACAATGGATGCTTCTTTTCGTAACTAAATGAGTCCGAGTTAGATAATCGACCACCAACTCTTATTAAATTATTTTTATCTAGAAAAACATTTAGATTTGAAATGTTACGCGGAAAATTAACACAACGTTCAGCCTTTAATTCATAAATTATTTTAGAAAACGATTGCTTTTGACATAAACGCGTTAAAGTCATTAATGAATCATCCAATTCATCTACCGAAAGCGGACCGTCACGCTTAGAATTTTTCATACGACAGTTATTCAAAAAACGTAAAATATATGCAGTTACCCTTATTAATTTATTGTATGATGAAAATCGAGTAAATAAAAAATTGTCCGATTCACTTTGAATCGTCATGGTCACCCGAGTTTTATTTACTTCCGGTAACTCGTGATGATTTTCTAAGTCGATATTGTTATCATGCTCCCATTCAGCGTTAGGCTCGTGCAAAAATACCGGCCCGGTCCACCACAGGTGCGAGCAGGACAACGCATCGAGGTGCACTCCGCGTGATAACAAGTCAGCAGGGTTTTGTTTACCTGCGACGTGCGCCCACGGTAAATCACCCGTCAATTCATTTATTTCTACAACTCTGTTTTGCACGAATGTTTTCAATAATGAAGGCGACATCCTAAGCCACCCTAGTACGATAGTAGAATCCGACCAAAAGTATACGTTATTAAATGTTAGTCTGAGCGATTTAATGATTTTATCGTATAACCTAGCACCCACTAACGCACCCGACAATTCTAATCGGGGTACAGAGATTGGGGAAACAGGGGCTACTTTACTTTTTGCGCACAATAAATGAACCGTTATTTCAGAGTTTTCGGATACTGTTCGTACATATGCACACGCCCCGTAGGCGCTTTGTGATGCATCTGTAAAAATATGTAGTTCTATACGTTGCGTGTTATTATTACCTTTAATATGACGAGGTATCCGTAAATCATTCAAATAGTGCAGTTTGCTAATAAAGATTTGCCACTCATTTAAAATGTTACTAGGCAAGGGATCATCCCAATTACTTTTTAGTAACCACAACTTTTGCAATATTTGTTTCGCTATGACAGTAGTAGGTCCTAATAATCCTAGAGGGTCAAAAATTTGAGAAATTACTGAAAGAACTGTCCGTTTGGTTATACATGCCTCATTTTGCTCACATTTTGTAGTGAAGTACAATTCATCGCTATCGTACAACCAGCCCAATCCTAATGTTTTTGTGTGACAATTATCACCTAATGAGAATTCTTTGGAGGTAGATTCTGAATATTGTGAATTAAATACCCACTTTCTCAACGGAAAACACCCAGATTTTAATATGTTCGAGACCTCTTCACATATTTTTAATAAAATTTGCTTATCCTCATGACCCGTAATTAAATCATCTACATAAAAATCGTCATTAATAACTTGTGCTATGACATCATCGGTGCTCTCGGATGCAAGTTGTTTTAGGCATCGCATACTGAGAAATGGCGCAGAGGCCGTGCCGTACGTGACAGTGTTAAGCTGATAAATACCGATGGGTTCATTAGGATTTTCCCTCCAGAGAATTAATTGTAAGTAGCGTTGATCTGGTTGTATCAATATCTGCCTATACATCTTTTCGACGTCGGCGCAAGCTACGAATTTAAATTGTCTAAATCTTAATAAAATTGAAACTAAATCATTTAATAAAGCAGGACCCACTAATTGTAAGTCGTTTAATGATTTACCCGACGTTGTTTTTTCACTTGCATTAAATACAACCCTAAGTTTCGTGGTAGTACTATGGTCTCTAAAAACTCCGTGGTGAGGTAAAAAATAATGTGGTGAAGAATAGTCAGTAATGCGCGTCATGTGACCTAAGGCTAAATATTCACTCATGAACCCACTGTATAATTGTTTATATTCAGGGGTGCATTGTTGTAACTTGCGCTCCAACGCGCGAAACCGGTTCTCGGCGATAGCAAGTGAGTCGCCTAGCGCATCAGCTGACTCGGACAGTGGAATGCGCACCGAAAACCGACCCGTATGGTCGCGCGAAGTGGTTGATGTAAATAATTTTTCGCATGCGCTTTCGGACTTTGATAACAGATGTTTTTTATTTGGAATAATTTCTTCGAGCTCCCAAAAAAGTCTTAGCTGTTTATCTAATGAAAAATTACAATTTACTCGATTAATGCGCGAGTTGTTATTTGATTGAACTGAGCCTGAAATGATCCAACCTAATTTGGTATTTTGTAGGTATGGCCCATTTGGCAAACGAATTAAACCTTTATTTAGGAGGTCCCAGAAAATATCTGCGCCCAGTAATAAGTCTATCTCGTTAGATAAGTAAAAGTTCGGATCTGCAAGTTGAATTTTTCTGGAATTTGAATATTACCATTATTTGCTAAAGCCGGCAACTGAGCAGTGATACGATTTAAGACAAAACAATTAATGCGCGTATTGTATGAACTCGTTTTAGAACGCAACTGAATTTCACATGATTTTGTTGAATTTGTTATACAATTGCCTACTCCTGTAACTTCGACTGCGGACTGTATCATTGGAATATTAAGATTTTTGCAAATTGATTCTGAAATAAAACAATGCTGACTTCCACTGTCAAGAAGCGCCCTGAATGTGTGATATTTGTTATTTCTGTCAGCTATCTCCACTAAGGCAGTGGCTAACAAAACATGTTGCGGTAATGCGTGTGAATTGCAACTTATTAAATTATTGTCCTGATAAAGCGAATTACTAGCCTGGTGAGATGACGTACAAAGCGTATGCGTACGATTATTTGAATTATCCTCGTGCGGCAACACCGCCTGCGAGGTACCTGCGACAGCTGATGATGTTAAAGATGCACCAGTGTCATATTCTTTGTGTAATAACGAATTATGCTTCTTGTTACAATGTTTGCACGGACCGAACCAACAATTCTCAATTGAATGGCCGCCGCGCAAACAGTTACTGCAAAGATTTTTATCATTGACATATTTATATCGATTTACTATTGATAATTTAAGAAAATCATTACATGCATAAAGTGGGTGATTCGCTTGGCACATTATACACGAGTAACGTTTTGACGAATTAGACGAATTGGATGATTTATCAAAAACCTTTTGAGCAGTAACATGACTATGCGTGAATTTACTGTGATTTGACGACGGCGGTTTCCTATTACTATTATCTACGTATTTATTCTGCGACACTTTAATTGTCTCCAATACGTCGGCCCTATCTTTGAGAAATTTGATTAAGTCTGACAAGGATATTTTTTGGTTATTACGAGTTATTGTGCTTTTGTGAAGTTCCCACTCCCGTTCCGTAGACGAATCTAACTTGGTGACTATTATGTAGACAATTAAAGTGTCCCAATGGTCGGTAGGTTCACCTAACGTTTTGAGTGCGCGAACGTTTCTCAAAACAGTGTCAATTAATTTTCGAATTTGGGAGGGCGACTCCGTATTGATAGTCTGTGCAGCAAACAAAGCCTTACAATGGTTATGAACTAATAGCCGGTTGTTATTATACCTGTTTTCTAACAGATCCCAGGCTGTGATATAATTGTCTGATGAAAACTCTAATGATTTTATAACTTGCAACGCGTTACCTGTTAACACTGAACGCAAATAGTGAAATTTCTGTACGTTATCTAGATCACTACAATTATGAATAACAGATAGATATGTATCGCGGAACTCGAGCCATTGATCATAACTACCGTCGAATTTAGGTAAAGAAATCGTAGGTAACTTAACCATGGACCTTTGATTAGATGTGCTTTGAGATGATTCAGAATCTTTTAAAATACACTTACATTTGGTTACAAGCGCATAAAACTGATTTTCAAAGGTTTCTCTCTCGACTAATTCTTTTTCTACAAGACTTTCGGGTACGATAACATCTAAGTCGTCCTGAATTTCCGAGAATTTATCAAAAAGAACTTGCGATCTTTGAAAACGCTCTTTAAGTTCTGTTTTAATTGATTCATTTAATTGCAAGACATCTATAGAATTTACAAATTTCGTGAATAATGTTAATTTACACTTTACGACACTTCTCTTTTTGACTAAATCCCGAATAATATCTTCGTTAGATTCAATTCCTACACTCGATTGCCTCCTTTTTGTCATTGTGGTGTATGTGTGAGAGACAAAAGCAAGTACTTACAGTTCCAGAAGCTTCTCGAAGCAGCGCCCTCGCTGCACAATTTACGTTGCGGGTAGATGCAGGTCGCTCGCGTAACGTTCGCGTAAGTACTAGAATTTAGAAAATACACAATGTTAGCACAATGAGCACTGGAATGGGCAAGGGAGGGATTGACTAGCCTGACCTGACCGTTTGCTGCGATGCTGTTGCTGCGCTGATCCTCCGTGTTGATGATCCGACGATGAAGGTCCAAATGTTGATGCTTTTACTATGATCAGGTGGGTTCAGGGCGATATTCAATGAAGTAACTTTATTGTCATTGAATAAGAATACTGAATTTAATTTTAAAACAAAGAAATTTACAACTGGTTTGTAAACAATAGAATTAGGATGCCGCGGCCTTCCGTGTCTGGATCCGAATTGAAAAGCAGTGTCGTTGGCGGCGCGCGCGCCGCCCCGCCGCGCCGTGTCGTCTTCTTCCCCCCGCATGCGTCCCTCCAAGTTTGCCTAGTTTGCCGCCGCTCGCGCGCGGCGTTGATGATGCGTAAACAATACCAAGAAACTCCGCTTTAAACTAATCTTTATTAATATGTAAGTCATTGGACCTTATTTACAAAGACATAAAGATCCTTTTTTAATACACCATAAATCCATTCAACCGAACCAAAACACCTTTCGAGCTATCGTGAATTTTGACATAAAGAAGCGAGACAAGAAATGTCAAATTCGATATTTTGGTTGAGCATTGGCGTCTTCAAATTAGGGTTTGAGGCGAGATGTGTCAAAAGAGTTTCGGTTGAGTTCAACCGACGCAATGTTCACTTCAAATTAGGAAACGTCGTCAAATACGTTTGGTTGAGTCTCAAAGTTAACTTCAAATTAGACCCCCAGCTTAGTAAGGGGAAATTATCATGATGACAATTACCTTCTCACAACTTATATGGATCTTTTTATTTTCAAGGAATAGAGCATGCTGACTCTTTGGGCTACCTACTAGCTTTATTTGTAGATGGAGTAAACACCCAAATGTTGTCAAAATACGCGAAGAAAAAAAAACAAAAAATACATTTCGATAAATATTCTTGTTTTCGTGTTTTCTGAAAATAACAAGTAGGAAGGCAAATATCTTGACGAACCGAATAATCGGGCCAATTATTTTGACCTAGTGCGAAATATCCCAGAATAATATTATTGTCCTGATAAACACGATATGTCGTAGTAGAGAAATTGCGAATAAATTATATTTGTCTCATAGGTCATGCTAAGTAGGTAAATAAATATTGCGTGGAAATGCCAATTCCTGAAGGTGATAGATAGGTAAATGTTTTTCATATTTATCGCGACATTGAATAATAAAATGAGCAATGGTTGCTCAGTGGATAAAAACTGTTATAAAAACTTACCTTCCATAATTAAATATTGGTTCGAGTCCGAACACGTTCCTGCCGTGAGCGAAAACATCGCGCGGAAACCTGCACGTTTCGCCTTATTTCTGAAACGTGTCCATGACTCAGTTGATCAGGTTTGCGAAGGACGCTAGTAGCTTTGTTGTAATGTTTGGAATGTATTCATTTAAAACTATCTTTATAAACGCACCTATTGTGCTAGCTTCGTTAACGCAATGACAAACTGTCACTTCCTATACCCTCTTGCGTGACTTGCTATGTCCTCCTAAATCCTAAAATATAAATATCCTTTTTTTATCATATTTATTGTGAGTAATAAATACGATTCAAATACATAACATTGTTTCCCTTGCCTTCCGCTCCAGTTCGATACTACGATCACAGCATTCCCTGCACATTAAGGACTCATATCAGTAATTACCAGAATCCTAAATCATGGTCAAAGCGTCCCCGTGCTTCAAAGCGATAGAGCTTTGGACGCCACTGGGAATTTCACGATAAGATTAACTAACAACAAAAGTGGTGGACTATATTGGGTAATCGTGGAGCAGTGGAGAACTCCCCCACCCTCAACAGAAGAACACACGGGAAAAGTAGGCGAGAGAGAGCCACGCTTGTCAAGTTGAGTGAGCGTGAGTAGGCCGAAGCTGAGTGAGCTACTTTTTACTGATTATCGCGACACACCTCACACACACACCTGCACGCAAATAATTTTTGCCCGGCTTCTATCTATCTATCAAATTCTAAGAGGTCAAATCGAGTTGTGGTTGTGACTTGCTTTAAAAATGCTTGTCATGATGACCATCATCAAAATGTCTGTTTTTAACGATCTAATTTATATGATCAGTGGTAACGACGATGATTATTTATTTCTACAAAATCATCAGAAATGAGGTTTATTATAAGCTCGTTCTCACTGTGCTCCGGCATGTTGAGGTCCTATGAGCGGCGTATTATTAATTATTTTTTTTATTTAATTTTTTTTTTTTTTTTGTTTTTTTTTATTAATATATTTTTAATTCTACTACCTTAATTTACTTATTTTTAATTTAACATTCAGAAACCGGGGGAGAGCCACGTTTCGGGAACGGAGCGATACACGGCCTCATCATTGTGCTGTGTTGCTGCGTGAGCAAGTTACCGGAGGGGACAGATCCGGGGTGAAAAAGGGGCGGACAAAGGTATTGCCAGCGCATTGTGACTGTGTCCATGGGCGGCGGCAATCGCTTACTAATCAGTGATCCGTCTGTGTCTGCCACCTATCACATAAAAAAACCCAATCCAATGGGCCGAATGTTCGTCTGCCTTGTTTTTTTTTCTATAAAAAAATACAGTTCATACATATTAAGGTGTTACTTTGAAAGTGTTATTTTAAAGAGTTATAATATTAAGCCAATAAAGAATGATACACATAACATGTAACGATGTTGTTTATTACCTGTCTAGTCGATATAAACATCAGCGTAGGTAGGTAATTGGAAAAGATAACATGTGATATAAAAAGTATTAGGTAGTACCATGTCAGACTTAGTAACAAGAATTATGGATTTTTGATCCATGTCTACTCGAAGTATAACTGACCAGAAATATAGACCTCTATCTATAGATCATTTTTTGGGTTGGCGAATTTCTTCGCGTGGAAATTCCCAAAAAATTAACAGTTACTGACTAAACCTTTTAACTCAAAACCATATTAGCATATTTTAAAACTATTGATTATTATTATCAGGTTTTTCTGAAACGGATACGGCCATACGGACCTAGTATGACCTCGAGGAAAGTAAGGTGACGGGTAGGGCACAGTAGGCGACGCCAATCGATTAAATTTTTTTAGATACTAAACGGATTCTATTTGAAAACAAATTTCAGCGGTTAAAACTCTCGGCAAACATATACTATTTTATTTAATACTCATACTTAACTTTTGGTGGTCTGCTTTAGTAATCGAAAAAATTGTGAATAAACCGCCAAAAGCGGCCACTTTTGGCGTGATAAAAATTTTTCGCTACAAAACGGACCTACCTTTGTACATTGTTATTTAATAAATAGTATAAGTGTTTTGGCGAGAGGTTGTAGATTGTTAAAATACACTCGCGAGCAAAAGTTTGGAATCACTTACTTGAAATTGGTTTCGCGCGATCTTTCTTAGTAATATTTTTTTTATAATTATAAAACCGACCATCATTTTTAAATGTTTAAACTGTTCACTTAAATTGATCCAAATCATTCAAAATCGAGCCGTAGTTGTGGAGCTATCCCGATTAAGCGAAGGAGTAAAAGAAAAGACTGTTTCAATTGTTTTTGATACGTCTCGAGTTATATATACTATTGACCCCTATAAGAGCACCTGTTATCGCATTTTCTTTAATCAATCGACTTTTTAGACGTTGCTGGTACCATCTCTGCTACTTTTGACCCTTTACCGTTGTACGAAGAATGGAAGACAACACCTAGAAGCCGCACAAATCGTAGCACACTATGCAAGAAGGGCTCGCCAGCGAGTTGTCGCTCGTCGGCTCCACAAAGCCGTCCTTAGTGTTTCGAAGTTTACAAGCGCTTTCGGGAGACTGGTGGCTTTATCCCGAGACCAGATCTGGACGGCGCCGTTGCACATCGGAGAGGGATGACCGTTTTAATCGTGTCAACATCTCTCCGAAATCGCCTTTGACTGTGTCGACGTACCAACGGAGCTCCGAGATGTTTCTTGGAGTAGCAGCGCGAGGGACAGTTCGTCAACGAACTCAATGCCAAGCGAATCTGACTCCAAAAAGGCCTGCCACAGGCCCGCGAAGTCCCGGCAGCTCACCGACAAGCTCGCCTCAATTTTCCTCGCACCCATCTTGATTGGGAGGTTGAGCAGAGTGTGGATTGCACGTAGCGACCGAGAGGTCGTCTACAGGCTGCTGGGGAGGCCGGATTTGCACAGTGCTGTTTCGCTGAAACAGTGGCTTATGTGGGCGGCTCTTGTATGATTGGGACGCATTTCCTGCGACGGTAAAACCGAGTTTGTTTTCGTGCTGTCGGGGGGACGAGGAGGCGTCTAACTTCAGACCGGTACATTTTTCCGATATTCTGCTGGAAAGGTCGTTCCCTATGGCGGGAGATATCGGTGATGACTTCCTCCTTATGCACGATACACGCTGTTGTCCAACTGCCCGTTGACCACTGAAATAACCTCGAAGAAGTCGGTATCGCCACATTGGACTGGCCGTGGGGGGGCGCTCAAGCCTGACTTGAATCCCATTGAGTCACGTGGTGGGTGAACTGAAGAGGAAGGTTCGGTCCAGAACTCCTGCTCCTTCATTGTCTGAATGCGCTGAAGCGACGTTGATTGAGGAGTTGGAAAATGTATTTCCACAAGAATCAATTCAGAAGCCTGATCGGTCTATGAAGAATCGTCTTCGAGCAGTTTATTAGGGCGAGGGGGGGGATACAAAGTATTGCACTTAATTTTAAAGCTAAATAAATGTTTTTATTAATAAATTTTTGTTGTTTATCATTCATTAATTTTTTTCCATAATTTCCTTGTTTTTCCTACCTCCTTCGCTTAATCCGGATAGCTCCACAACTACTGTCTCCATTTGAATGAATTGGTATCAATTTAGTGGACATTGAACCTTTTAAAATGATGTAATGTTTAAAATTATTAAAAATGTAGTTACTAAGAAGATCGCGCGAACACTTTCAAGTAATGATTCAAACTTTTGCTCGCGAGTGTAGATCCGCTTTAGTAGCTTGAAAATTTAAATCGATTGGCATCGCTAGTGTGCCCTACCCGTCACCTTACGCCATGTGTGGTGGCTGTACCCCTGGGGCTGTGATCATTTGCCTTCAGGAATACCGCTTTGTTGCTATATTCAATGTTCAAATAGATAGATCTACAGCAAATAACTTGATCACAATAATCCGGAGTGTATGTAAACAGTGTACAATCTATTTAGCCAACTATCTCTTGGCTATGGCTTCTTCTCTTCTTTGAGTGCCCCTTCATTCTGAAGGTTGCCGTCAGCCTTTCAAAATCCTCTCTGTTCATTGCGGAGACAAATAGCCGTTCTATAGATGCGATGCCAGTCCACTCCCTTATATACGCCAGCCACGATTTTTCTTTTTCCAACGACGTCGCCGCCTCCCCTCATTTTGAAATGGCTATGGCTTATTAATTAATTAAATACTCATTTATTTCAGATCTTGAATCGATATGTGTTAGTAACATACTGAATTTATTCTATGGTTAGTACTATTGCGAAGATATCAGTATAATGGTATGGAACAATAACATAAGTATGGAAAGCGACACATCGGTGAGTGTGCTGCACCAGCGGTGGCAATAGTGGGGAGTCCCATGTAATGGCTTTATTGGGAATGATATTTTGTCAAATTTTTCATAAATATAACGTTTCTTCTACGTTTTTTTGATTTATCAAAAATTTTGTCTCCCCATACATAACGGACAATTCACTTAGTCTTGAAGTTGAATTTTTGATGCAAATTTCCATAGATCGTCAAATTCAGAATGCAAATGTGGTATGTAGACGTGGTGATTAAAGAGATATAAAATTTACTCTGTTTTGCTATAGTCCACGAAATAGTCGTTTGCACTTGAATTATGGACAAAACATACTCGTAATTGGGATAAGCGTTATCACGCTATTTAGCGAGAAATACGTTTTAGATAACGGAGTACCAGGCGCGGAATCGCTCGCTTGGCCCGGCACAGACCACGCTACTACTGATACTCCTACCAAGCCAGATCAGGTTCACAGCACAGTGTGTCAGTCGGACAAAGGACTACTAGAAGGGCTAAGTTAGATTTACACTATGAATCATAGTAAGTAATCCGATCGGCCTTCATGGCCCGGTGAAAGATATGTAAACGGTGTGGGAAAAATCTAATTTTATAAATCCTAACCTACCATACCAGACTAATTATCTCTATGGTCCTACTACCCATCTACCTACTTAGGTACATTTACGATTGAGTGGGCCTGACGTGAGAAACATATTCGGCCCACCTATGTTGTTGAATCCAGAGCGCAACGAAATGGCAATCACCTTCCCTTTGCAAATTATTGTAATCATCATGATCATATCAAGTCCACAATCGACCAGAGCTGAGTCCTTGCATCGTTTTCTTCACTTGAGGGTCGTGGTCTTTTTCGATAAATTATCTCTCGGACCGAAATTCCCATCTTCCTCGACCTCATCAGTTTAGATTGTTCTCAAGCGTCCTACCAATCAATTACAAAAAGACTTTCAGCTGCGGAAATGGCTTTTTCCCTTATGTTGCGGTCAGTATTTCTTTGAATCTGATCTGTCCATTGAACAGGGCGGCGTCACTCTTGTAC
>JADPWL010002081.1:0-15377 GCA_019059595.1 Marasmia exigua | reverse complement strand
ATACACTTCTTAATAACATTTATAACAGTTACAACGCGAAAACTTGATTCACGCCAAAAGCGCCACTTTTAAGCGTGAATACATTTTCGGCGTACAAAAAAGGACCTAACATTTGTGCATGGTTTTATTTAAGGTGACGGGTAGGGTTGCTTGGTTGTACTAGCGACGCAATCGATTTTAATTTTTAGCTGCTAAACCGGACTATTTTAAACAATTTCGGCGGGTAACAACCCTCACGGCAAACACTATACTATTTATTTAATTACTTATAGTTAACTGTTTGATCTGCAGAAGCACTTCAAAAACCAGGATGTAAACCTTTAATTAATAATTAGGCTTAGCAGCATTTATGAATGTATACAGATTTGATTAGTATTGATTAATCAAACAATTGACAAGATGCTAACCACCTACTATTGTACACCTCGTCCTGCAGTTTAATTAGTATTGGATTAAGTACTCTGTGACCTATGAGGGGAACCTAAGTAGTTCATGCTCACCTCAAATGTCTCTGAGGTGGTGGCGTTATGTGGCGGGTCCATTACATTCCCTCTAATATGGTTGAGTGAAATGATGGCTGACACATACGTCATACTTGTGAACAGGTGCCACCTTTGGGGACTGGTCCGCTTCGGTTTACCTCATATTTAGCTTTTAATTTGCCTTCATTCTATTTTGTGTTGCATTAGACTGTATGACTTGGTATGAGGATAATAAACCATTGTAAAAAAGTTGGCGATTAAAAAGAGTAACTGGCGAGTTTCTTGCCGGATCTTCTCGACCAGAAACAACTTTCCGAGCCGGTGGTAGAATCGCATTATGTTTATTTATTTCTTTAGTATATTTTATGTATCAAACATATATATGTATTAACATGTAAATTATACATAAGTACTTATAAATAGTTTTAAGTCATTCAAATGTATGACGATTTGTAAGTGCTGTGTACAAGCCTATGCAAATAAAGAATTATTTGAATTGAATTGAATTGACTCGAATTTTGGATTACCGCCAAAATTGGCCGCTTTTGGCGTAAATCAATTTTTCGCGTACAAAAAAGGACCCAAAATTTGTGAATGTTTATTTAATAAATAATATAAGTGTTTGACGAGAGGTTGTAACCCCAAAATTGTTTGAAATAGATCCGGTTTAGTAGCTAAATATTAAAATCGATTGGCGTCGCTAGTGTGCCCTACCCGTCACCTTAATAAATAGTATAAGCGTTTGCCGAGAGGTTGTAACCCCGAAATTGTTTAAAATAGATCCGGTGTAGTAGCTAAAAATTAAAATCAATTGGCGTCGCTAGTGTGTGCCCTACCCGTCACCTTAAGCTAAAGGCGGACAAACGAGCCAGCGAGTGACCTACTGTTTATTGATAGGGACAGCTGGAACAACCTTATGATGTTGAACAAATGTTGATATCTATAGGTTAGTTAAAACTAGCCTCGTTTCAATAATTATTATCATTCCTCGATTCCCTCAAACAATTGGACTTAACAAAGATTACAAACAGTAAACTATATCAAACTATTTACTGAGTTTTCCTTAATCAGATGACCATGACCATCATATTTACAGCAGGGCTGTACATTTTCAATTTGTTTTTACTAGCACCACACAGCGCTCGTATGGATTCGGTTTAGCACAAAGTACTTAGTCCAAGTACTTACCATGTTATTATAAATCGTGATCTAAAGTTATTACAACCCGTGCGGATAAAGAATGGGATCAGAAATGGCGGCGCATCTATTCACTTCTCGCTCGCACACTATTTGCGTCTATACTCGCCCCCCAGGGAGTGCGAGTATAGACGCAAATAGTGTGCGAGCGAGAAGTGAATAGATGCGCCGCCATTTCTGATCCCATTCTTTATCCGCACAGGGTGTACCTTCTTCCGTTTAACCGCGTACAACGTAGGGCTGCTCGAATTGTTGGTGACCTGACTCTCTCTAGTCGACTTGATCCTCTCGCATTGCGGCGGGACGTAGCTTCCCGCAGCATTCTATACCGCATTTACCATGGGGAGTGCTCTGAAGAACTGTTTGATCTACTCCCTGCGGCGCAATTCTTACATCGAACCACTCGCAAGCGATTGTCATTCCATTCTCATCATCTCGATCGATGGTCTAATACTGTGCGTTTCTCCCGGAACTTTCTACCACGTACCTCAGTTCTATGGAACGGTTTGGCTGCAGGAGTATTTCCGGACGGCTACGACTTAGGGATCTTCAAAAGAAGAACGTACTCTTTTTTAAAAAAAAAGGCCGGCAACACATTAGCGATCTCTCTGATTTCGCAGATGTTCATGGGCGGCGATGATTACTTTCCATCAGGTGACTAGCTTGCTCGTTTGTCCGCCTCTAGCGTAAAAAAGCTCATCTCATCCCGTTCCAACATACAATGTTATAACGAGCCGCGACGAATTTTGATCCGTGATCCTTAGTTCGCAATTTGTAATAAGGGGGAAGCCACAAGAATCTCAACTTTTAGGTCCGTGTATATCCGCGGGACTTCTTAGGTGGCGCAGACTCTATCCCTTCCTAAATGTGGCACAGAATTAATACAGAAGCCTTATTCCCGAAAACCTGGGTGTATTATTTATTCTGTCACAGAATAAATAATACACACAGGTTTCATAAAGCTTCTATAATAATCTTCAAGCGTCGTCGTCTTTACAGCGTCGGCCATTCGTCGTCTATCTCCCTCTCGCACGTCATTCTATAATTCAAATATCGACCTCTTCCACGTTCCTTATTATGCATCTACCGATCACCCATCCTACACTCTGCCGTTTTTGTACGCGAAAATTTGATTACCTACCGCCAAAAGCGGTACACACCCTCGGTACACACGCAAAAACCCTCATTGAGGAGAGAAAAAACATGCAATTATCGAAGGTTAACAGACTAGGTAAGTACGCAATTAAAAAAAAAATTACCCGACTACGGCGAAGTAAAAAGGAGGGTTATGATTTTGACCTATGTATGTATGTATGGTTGTTCATCTGTTCGCTCATAACGTTTAAACTAGTGATCATATTTGAACAAATGAGGTGCCGTTAGAAGCGTCTTGATTGTCTTCTAGTTATAGGCGACATGACGTCACGTTAAATTGACTACTGCGCCATCTAGGGGACTTAGAGTAAGGACTTAAAAAAAAAATTGCTTGGCGGTACCGTGTGGGGTATCAAATGAAAGAGCTTTTTTAGCACATTTCAAATATGTAATTTAATTTAAATAACTAAAAATATCTTAAATAAAAATAAAGTTTAAAAACTAAAACCCGACTACCAAAAAAACACGCTCCAATAAGTACGAAACAAGAAAATTGTCTCTGCTGAAATTATTATGCCGTATCGCCGTGGTCGTATGCCACCTACTGTAGCAACAGATTCATTAAAATAATAAAATAAAATCATGTGGCATACGACCACGGCGATACGGCATAATCATTTCAGCAGAGACAATTTTCTTTTTTCGTACTTTTTAGAGAGATTGTAAACCCGAAATTGTTTGAAATAGATCCGGTTTAGTAGCTAAAAATTCAAATCGATTGGCGTCGCTAGTGTGCCCTACCCGTCACTTTAAGACAGTTTTTGCAAGACAGTAGTAACACGTTGACCCGATGTATGAATAAACATTTGAAGTGTAGAATATGAGTCGACCCCAATGCAACCGATAGATGGACCAATTTAGACCATTCACTCAATTGGAGGGCTGAATTTAGCGTGCAACGATATTTATCTACCAAGATGTCAGCAGTTAGCAGTGAACGCTGCCTCTGGTGGGTTTATTCCCGCTGTCCACCCTCTGCTTGTCCACCCCGGGTAGACAGTGAAACAATTTTTTATAAATTTCCCGCTGTCCACCCCCCTATTCAACCAAGAAGGGGTGGACAGCGGGAATAAACCCTCTGGTGCAAGGGTTGCGCGTTCGATCCCCGCCCAGTACAAACATTTGTGTGCATGAACACCATGTTTGTATTGGTCTTGGTGTTATTTATGTATTATAAGTATGTATTTACAAA
The DNA here is from genome assembly GCA_019059595.1 of Marasmia exigua. NCBI lineage: Eukaryota > Metazoa > Arthropoda > Insecta > Lepidoptera > Crambidae > Marasmia > Marasmia exigua. The sequence goes on along the minus strand of JADPWL010002081.1, from coordinate 11,351 downwards.
AGAAAAGTATTATATGTATATATTTGTAATCCCACTGTTGATTCTGATATCCGTAACACAGGTGCTTGAGCTACCTATCCCGGAGTCAGATCAATGTATGTGATGTTGTGAAATATTTATTTATTTCAAAATAAAAAAAAAACATCTACAAGATGTCAGCAGTCAGCAATGAACGCTGCCTCTGGTGCAAGGGTGGTGGGTTCGATCCTCGCACAGTACAAACATTTGTGTGCATGAACATGTTTGTTTGTATTGGTCTGGGTGTTTTCTATGTATATATGTATGTATTTACTAAAGAAAAGTATTATACGTATATAATTGTACAATACTATTAATGAAGAGGCAACGCCTCGGCGGGTGGCTGACTGATCTATCAAGGCACAGCCGAAACTACTGGACCTAAAATAATGAAAATTGGAACATATTTAGGTTTAGGGTTCCGTAGCCAAATGGCAAAAAACGGAACCCTTATAGATCAGTCATGTCTGTCCGTCTGTCCGTCCGTCCGTATGTCACAGCCACTTTTCCCCGAAACTATAAGAACTACATACGAGTATATTTCTGAAAAGTGTAACCATGACTCAGTTGGTCTGGTTCCCCTGTCTAAGGGTGCGAAGGTCAGACGGCCGTCGCTTCATTGTAAAATTACCAGATCCCCAAATCTTGAAGGTCAATAAGATGGTGTTGGATACAACAATGTAGGGCACACTAGAGATGACTTGATTTTAATTTTTAGCTACTAAACCGGATCTATTTTGAACAATTTCGGGGCTACAACTCTCGGCAAACACTTATATTATTTATTAAATAACCATGCACAAATGTTGGATCCGATTTGTACGCGAAAAATTGATCAACGCAGCAAGTGGCCGCTTTAAGAGTGAATCCAAAATTCGAGTGCAAAAGCAGACCAAATAGTTAACTATAAGTATTAAATAAATAGTAATAGATGGGGTTTTGTAGCTAAAAATTATAATCGATTGGCGTCGCTAGTGTGCCCTACCCGTCACCTTAAGTGTTTGCCGAGAGGTTGTAGCCCCGAAATTGTTTAAAATAGATCCAGTTTTGTAGCTAAAAATTAAAATCGATTGGCGTCGCTAGTGTGCCCTACCTTAAGTGTTTGCCGAGAGGTTGTAGCCCCGAAATTGTTTAAAATAGATCCGGTTTTGTAGCTAAAAATTAAAATCGATTGGCGTCGCTAGTGTGCCCTACCCGTCACCTTAAGTGTTTGCCGAGAGGTTGTAGCCCCGAAATTGTTTAAAATAGATCCGGTTTTGTAGCTAAAAATTAAAATCGATTGGCGTCGCTAGTGTGCTTCGCGTACAAAAATGGACCCAACATTTGTGCATGGTTATTTAATAAATAGTATAAGTGTTTGCCGTGTGGACCCGGCAGAGTAGAATAGGCCACCCTCACTCTTACCGAGGTGTCGTAAAAGGCGACTAAGGTAAAGCTGCTGGCATGATCATCAGCACCCAGAGAAGGAAAACTCTGCATTTATATCAAAACCCTCGCCAACCCGTCTGCCAAGCGTGGTGAGTATGGCAATTACCCCTCATGTGATGGAGGGAGGCCCGTGTCCCAGCAGTGGGGACTAAGATGGGCTGATGATTATGATTTTATAAGTGTTTGTCGAGAGTTTGTAACCGCGAAATTGTTTAAAATAGATCTGGTTTAGTACGATGAAATATGATATGTGGGATGTTAAGTATGATTGCATAAAATCTAGATAATCTAAAACCTCGAGGTACGTAGGCGTCCACGAGGCATCCGAGGCAATCAACGATGATACCTAACATCCTTTGTACGATTAGCCACGCAGTTAACTACCCACTGTTGACCCTTAAGTCTTAAATAAATAGTGGGCAGATTATTGTGCGGCTGACTGTACTTCAATATTTTGTAGTGTAGGATGGGGATACGGCGGGTAGGGCTAAACGAAGCCGCGTGGGCTGATGCAATTCAAAGGTTTTAAATTAGTGTCTAGTGGTTTTTAGTGTTCAAATTTGGTGTTTATTTGTGCAGTGAAGTGCCGCAAAGTGATCCTAATAATAAGAATCGTTGTATTGTATCGTTTTTGAACACTGCTATTGTGTGTCGAGTGCGTTGTCTCGTGACAACTTGCTTGGACCTAATAGAGTCTTAAAACCCGCGATTGCTTTTAGAGTGATATCCGCTGAATCCGTTGGTCGATAAAACGCAAAACACCGGCGTTTTATTGAGTGACTATGACTTTGACTGACTTCGACTGTTGACTAGCTACTTGTTCTCAATAAGTTACTTGACATTGGCGAATTATCTTCGGTTGTCCCGCTTAATAATGCCTAAAATCTAAAACATGATAATGGCAGGAGTAATTCTCAGTCAAGAAGTTGATTGCCACAAATAAAATAAGAAGAAGAAGAAGATGACCATTTTTTCGCATCAGAGACGCTGCTATTTTTTTTTTTTTTATTTAAGAAAACTTACTGCTTACAATTTAATCTTTGTATATAAAGTATATAATTTATTCTTTAGTAAATCACACACTCAAAAATTATTAACGCGTTCAGTGGTCTTACACAATTTACCACTTTGAGAGCGTCTGCCAATGTTGAAAAAAAATATGTTAAAAACCTCAACATCATTTTTAAAGACCTATCCATAGATAGCCCACACGTATAGGTATGATGAAAAAAAAATTTTTGAGTTTCAGTTTCAAGTATCGAGACCCCCCATTTTTTTATTTTTACAATTTTTGTGTAAAAATCGTAATACGGTTAACAAAATACATCTATTTACCAAGTTTCAATAGTATAGTTCTTATAGGTCGGACGGACGGACAGACGGACATACATGACGAATCTATAAGGGTTCCGTTTTTTGCCATTTGGCTACGGAATCCTAAAAAGGTAGCCTCTTTATTGCACAGAGTCCGGGATAGCACCAATGGGATCCTGAAAGTCATTGCGAGCGGGCAACACGTCTGCCCTATTAAGTGGAATATGTACAATATTTGTAGGTCTAAGTTAATTATAAATTACTAACATAGGATAAGACATTGTTACTAACACAAATAGACTAAGCAGTCTGAAATAAATAAATAATATATATTTTTTTTATAGAAAGGCCAATCAGGATGACCTCACTCCGCCTGATGGTAAGCGGCCGTGAAATCCAAAAATGAGGCTGACAGGCACAGAAGAACTTACAAAGTACCCATTGTGTCTGCCATCCTCACCCTAATGGCCCGCTGAGATGCCGTTTCACGCCCCGCCTAAAAGACCCGGATTGTATGAAGGAGGAAACACATGAGCTGGAGGGCATTCCATGCCTTGATGGCTCGGGGCAGGAACGAGGAGCAAAACCTCTTGGTGCGCGCCGCCATTGTCTGGATAGTATGCGGATGGCAACGCTGTCCAGCACGTGTTGTTCGGAAGTGGAAAGGGGAGGATGGGATAAGTTGAAATAACTCATCAGAGCATTCCCCGTTATAGTTATAATAAATAATAATAATAATAATAATATCCGTCTCGTAGTGCTAGCGGAAGTGCAAAAAAGATCGATATTTATCTCGCTAGGTAGGCTATTGAAACTGGACGTGCTCCTAGTAAAGAAAGCATTTTTCATCCGCAACATCCGCGAAATCAGAGAGATCGCTAAAGTGTTGCCGGCCTTTTTAAAAATTAGTAAGTAAGTAAGTTAAGTGGCAGTGGGCTGGCCATATTAGCCGCAGAACCGACAACCAATGGGGTAAACGAGTTCTAGAGTGGAGACCGCGTCTTGGCAAATGTAATGTAGGGCGCCCTCTGGATAGGTGGAGGGACGATCTTCGCAGGATGGCTGGCAAGAGCTGCATGCGAGATGCCATGGATAGATCACGGTGGCGAACAATTGGAGAGGCCTACGTCCAGCAGTGGACTGCGGTAGGCTGATGATGATGATGATGTGTTTCTAGCAAATAAAACGTTTTTTTTATTATATGATGAGTAAGTAAGTATGTACCTATTTATTTTGTAAGAACAAAGGTTACATAGGATGTTAGAATAGCCCATTTATATCTATTAACAATAAATTATGAAATTATATTACTTATATAGTTTTCATCACGGGAAATGCAAATATAACGTTATTTTGCCATGAAATCTATAAGATAAATTTTATTTTTCAAAATCAAATTGAGGTTTTAGTATCTGTATGTCACGTGATTTCAAACGCCGACCGCCATGATGTGACGTCATTATACTAAAACATCTTTGTTTACTTACCTACAACGTTCATCGAAATTAAACTTTAGCATTTTGAAATTTCTCAATTTTAGTTCAATGCCCTTTGATTTAGTTATAGTGACGTCATGCGCCGTCACCATCATGGCGGTCGGTGTTTTAGCGCGTATATTTTACGTCAAATTTTTGATAACTTTTTTATAACATTTAGCAGGCATATTTTGCAGAAATAAAAATAATGCTTGATTATCTGATATATATGAGCATTATAAAAAATATTTGAAAAAATAGGAGAATTCCCTATTATATTTCAGGCATCACTTAATTCTACCTTTTCAGGTGTATACACAAACTGAGAAAACTTTAAATTTTTTTATAATTCGGTAACGGAGTACATAATGAGTTTATCTTATTTAATATATTTACATTGCAATTATTACCTATACTGCATACATTTTTAAATACTGTAGAAACATTTCTCTACAAGCCATCATCATCATCATCATCATCATTTCAGCCAATAGACGTCCACTACTGGACATAGGCCTCCCTCAATGTTCTCCACACAGATCGGTCCTGTGCCGCCCGCATCCAATGGATTCCCGCGATCTTCACCAGACCGTCGGTCCACCTTGTGGGGGGCCTGCCCCGGCTGCGACTTCCTGAACGTGGCCTCCACTCGAGGACCTCTCCGCCCCAACGGCCGCCTGTTCTCCTCGCTATGTGCCCTGCCCATTGCCACTTGAGGTATGCAATCCTTTGGGCTATGTCTGTAACCTTAGTTCTCCTGCGGATCTCATCATTTCTGATACGATCACGCAGGGAGACCCCGAGCATAGCCCTTTCCATTGCTCTCTGGGTGACTTTGAGCCTCCTTAATCGGCACATTGTAAGCGGCCACGTTTCGGTTCCGTATGTCATCACTGGCGGCAACACACACGCATTGAAGACTTTCGTCTTGAGACACTGCGGTAGGTGGGCCGAAAATATGCTGCGTAGCTTCCCGAACGCTAACCAGCCGAGTTGGATTCGTCGATCGACCTCTTTCTGGAAGTTGGACTTACCAAGCTGGACTTTTTGTCCGAGGTAGATGTACTCGTCTACAACTTCCAGTGCAGGGCTTCCAACCTTTACAAGAGTGGGTACGACATGGGAATTCGACATGATTTTCGTCTTGTCCATGTTCATTTTCAGACCCACTTGTCGGGAGACTCTACAACCCATGTCTTAAGTAAAATTTTGAATTTTGAAAGTGTGTACTCTTTAAAATGATGTGGCAATTTATTATGAATTTTATGCAGATGATGAATTTTACATTAGGTTTTCTGCATTTATTTTTATACATCGAACGAAGTTTGCGAGTGGTTACTTGACAATTTTATTCGAATTGGTTTCTGTGCAGATAAACAAATTGACACACATCAAAAATGTATAGACAGGTCAAAGGCCTAGTTCAGGCAAAATGTTAAATATGTGTACTATTATATAAGATTTATTGATCAAAAGTTGTATTAGACATAATGTATCTTTAATATAAAAATGAATCGCAAAATGTGTTGGTAAGCGCATAACTCAACAACGCCTGGACCAATTTGGTCAATTCTTTTTTTAAAATGTTCGTTGAAGTCCAAGGATGGTTCTTACGGCGAGAAAAAAATCGAATAATTTGTCGGGAAAACCATAAAAACAGTCCTTTTCTTTTTCACATACAAACGTTTTCTAACTAAAACGTAGAATCAATTTGAGTTTTATTGCTATTGTATAAAGTTCATATTTGTTGCCACATTACAAATTTTTTTGACGGGACGAAGTCTGTCGGGTCAGCTAGTTTGAAATAAATATTTTATTATTTATTTAAAGTAAGTAAATTATAGTTTCTAAAAAAAAGGACGACACGTAACAAATGCTGAAAGCCAAATATTGCGCGGATACATAAGTAGGTACGCCTTTTTCTTGAAGGCCCCTAAGTCGAGTATATTATATCCTATGTTTCAAGATGCAGCTCTTCGGAGCGTGGTCAAGCTATGTATACTTGTATATTAAATACACATAGTCTCCGATATATGGTTTCATAACCTTGACAAACAGAGCACGTTTAATACAACCCACCTTATCTTGCAAGTAATGTAACTCTTAACACGTTGGAATAAAGTCTAAAATACAGTTATGATTGTAGATAGGTAAATTGTAACAGTACTTAGGTAATACAGTCGACCTCATAAGTTAATGTTACTTTTATGTCGTGGAAATAAGGTATAAATTAGATTGTTGTAAGTTGTACAAGTGTTGTTGGGTACTTTGGACATACGTATTTTATTATCTACTCGTCCCGGCTTTGGTCGAGTGGACTTTTTTTTAAATAATAAGACATTTTTTTTTCTAGACTCAGTATGATGTACCTATAAACTCCTTTAAGGTGACGGATAGGGCCAATCGATTTTATTTTTTCATTTTAAACGATTTTGGGGTTACAATCTCTCGGCAATCACTTATACTATTTATTAAATAACCATGTACAAATGTTGGGTCCGTTTTTGTACGCGAAAAATTGATTCACGCATAAAGCGGCCATTTTATTAAATTTTTTATGTTTTATTGTTAATGCCTTTTTAAAGGAAAAGTCCTTCCGGTCATGACTTACGGTGCCGAGACGTGGACACTCACGGCTGGACTAGTCCACCGGTTCAAAGTCGCTCAAAGAGCTATGGAAAGGGCTATGCTCGGAGTATCTCTGAAGGACCGCATCAGAAATGATGTAATCCGACAGAGAACCAGAGTCACCGACATAGCCCACCAAATTAGCAAACTGAAGTGGCAGTGGGCTGGTCATATCAGCCGCAGAACTGACAGCCGTTGGAGCCGTAAAGTCCTTGAGTGGAGACCGCGACTCGGTAAGCGTAGTGTAGGACACTCTGCGACAAGATGGGATGATGACATTCGAAGGCTGGCTGGTGTGGGCTGGATGAGAGAGGCCGAAAATCGGGAGCAGTGCGTGCATTAGGGGAGACCTTATGTCCAGCAGTGGACGAGTGTGGGTTTGCTGATGATGATGATGATGATGATCCGTATAGGGCCGATTCGACCAATCTTATTCCGATACTAAATCTATGGCATCGACATGAATGGGCCGGCTCGACCGGAGTGATACCACGGCCTCACAGAACCGCGTGAAGCAGCACCGTGCTGTGTTTCGCTGCGCCTGAGCCTAAAGGGGGTTTTAAGGGGGTCCATGGGCGGCGGCAATCGCTTCCATCAGGTGATTCGTCTGCTCGTCTGCCACCTATACCATATTAAAATAATATTTTTGTCACTTTATACACTTCAAATAAGATTTTATAACAGTACACTCGAGAAAAGGTTTTACCGAAGTCGGCGCCCAATACTATCTTGTAATTTAATACAACATTCAATTATTCAACAGGGATTGGGCGCCAACTTCGGTAAAACCTTTTCTCGAGTGTACTGTTATAAAATGTTATTTGAAGTGTATAAAGTGTTAGAAATATTATTTTACACTTTTTAGTTATTGGTTTTTTTATGATGAAGGTTTTTTTTCGCAGAAAATTTTTTTTTCAGGTTTTAGTAGTGTCTCATTTTTTCTCCCTACCACATTTGCCAAATAACTAACAAACTAATTGTGAATACGGTCATTGAAAGAGTTATCCTTTAACTCCTCACCGTTGAGGAGTTGACCTTCCATCATCAGCAGAGCCACAAAATTAATACAATCAGTCGTAAACACTGGTGGGGTTTTAAAAAAAGATACAAAAACATTACGTGTGCCTTTAAAATTTTAGGGTTCCCCTAAATTTTTCGAGGATCCCATCATTGGATCCGTGTGGTCCCGGCAGAGTAGAATAGGCCACCCTCACTCTTACCGAGGTGTCGTAAAAGGCGACTAAAGCAAAGCTGCTGGCATGATCATCAGCACCCAGAGAAGGAAAACTCTGCATTTATATCAAAACCCTCGCCAACCCGTCTGCCAAGCGTGGTGAGTATGGCAATTACCCCTCATGTGATTGAGGGAGGCCCGTGCCCCAGCAGTGGGGACTTAAATGGGCTGATGACTTTTCAACTAAAAAAGAATTATCTAAATCGGTTCATCGGTTCAAATGGCAAAGTATTCGACGAACAAACATAAAATATATTGCTCTCTGATTGGTCAATGTTCATGTGGCAATGCCAATCAGATCGCGCGTAGCGTTTGGATATTGCTTGCTTATTATTTTACGAGTGAGTTCAGTAAGTTTATCAATGTACGAAAGTGTGGACGTAAAATAATACAATTTATCTCCCGTTTAGAATCCTACGAAAGTTTATAAACTTCCTAGTAAATTGATAAACTTACGGATCTTGTTATTTTCCGGTGACATATACATGTTGAAGGAGGAGGTTCTCACCTCCTCCTTTTTTTATTAGTCGCTAAAAAAATATGGGAAGTAACCTAGAGATCTGGAAGGTATTGTGATTATTATTATATAAGTTACTTTTACTCTTTGTTGTGAATTTTGATATAATCAGGGTGTATCTGTGAACATTTACATCCCTTTAACCACGTGTTCTACCAACCATTCTGTGCAACATTTGTTCAACGACTTTTCGAAATTCATGGAAAATATTTTCGACTCCCCATACAAAATGACCAAGTCAAGTGACCGACTTGTATGAAAAGTTGAAATTTTTTCATGAGAATTTCCAAAAGTCATAGAACAAATGTTGTTCATAATGGTTGGTAGAACACGTGGTTAAAGGGATGTAAACGTTCACAGATACACCCTGTAACAATTAAAATTAATTATGATATTTCATTGATGGCGCTAGCTGGGTGGGCGACTAATGTCTCTATCTATAAGTTACTCTATGGTCCACAGTTGACGAAGCGACGTTATCATTGCCACGTGGCGACATAGTGTATGAGAGTCGTAGTCCAATTAAGGTGACGGGTAGGGCACAACTAGGTCCGTGCACAAACGCGAAAAATTGATTCACGCTAAAAGTGGCCGCTTTTGAATCAATTTTTAACGACGGGGTGTTATAAGTTTGACGTGTCTGTATGTGTCTGTGGCATCGTAGCTCCCGAACAAATGAACCGATTTTGATCTTGTCCTTAGCTATGTTGGATAAAAATCGATCCAAGATGGCTACATTCACAAAGATTTGGATTGTATGTTTTAACACAACTCTTACAATATGGGTATCATATAAAAGGCCTTCAGTAGCAGAATATATTTATTGTGACAAATTTTGAATCCAAGATGGCCGCCGTCGGGAGTTTTTAAATTTTCAATTTTAGCGTATTTATATTAACTTGAGATAAGATGGACTACTCTTCTCTCCTCTTCTAACACCAGCGCCAGAGGTCGCGCACGCACGTGTGTCAAACCGGCCCGAATGAGGTCTCTTGCGCAACGCTAGAGATGGCACGCGCGACAGATTGCGCTTGTCGATAAAACAACGATAAAAATATTGTTGATTCATGAGCACGAAGAGTTCAGTGCCTGGAAGACAAGACAGTCTGTGAGTGTGAGATGTACGGTCGACGAGTTTTATTTATTTATTTATTCACACAAGAGAAATTTCAACCATTACAAAGTACTTATAGTAGTTTTGAAATAAACAGTAGGTTTTGTATCTGGATTGCATTTCAAAAATATGTGCACACTTAAGTCTTAAGAACAGTAACGTAATTTTACGTGTTGGTAAGTAAGTAATAATTTATTTAGCAAAATAAAGATACAAGCCTGCAATATAAAGAAAAGAATATGCAAAAGAAAAAAATCGGTTAAATACAATACAGTACAAGATATGAAACTTATAACTATTTTTATTATTTGTTAGAAATGGGGTGAGCCCTGCGTCTCATAGCCACTGCGACCAGTAGATGATCTATTGTGGCAGCCCCGTAACCTATTTCAGCACCTCATGTAGCTCCAGTTCCAGGATAAACCCGAGAATGGAGCTGATGGGGGAGCTTTTGATATTACAACTAATTACTGCCAAATACCGGATGGGTACCGGAAGGCCCCTATCCAGGGGAAGGGGGGTTAAAAGGTAAGCAGCGCACTTGTGACACCACTGGTGTTGCAGGTGTCCATGGGTGACGGTAATTGCTTACCATCAGTTGCTTACCGTCGACTCGTCTGCTACCTATATCAAAAAAAAAATAGGCGCCCGCTCAGCATATTGCCCTAGTCTTCTTGATATGGCCGGCCAGGGCGCTGATTTTCAACGGGTACGGGTCGTAAAATGCTAAGTTCTAAATGCCTTGCGCGCGCATTTTGCTACTACCCAACGTATTGGACGTACATTTGAATGTCTGCCTTCTAATTAAGTTACAGAATATCGATATCGATAAGGGACTGGCTCGCATCACTATTCTAAAAAAAATCAAACGACTGTTTAAAATGCATTAGGAATTCATTAAAAGGGCACGAGGTAAGTACTTAATGTAGTACTGGTACCTTTTTAGGCAAGGGCTAGTTTGGTAAAGAACTACTTTAGTACCTTAATACACTGGAGAGCAACGAATTGGGGTCACATAAAAAAATAGATTCTCACCTTAACGTCAAATACGTTCGGGTTAATATCAATTAAGGAATCTTCATAATTAATAAATAAATTGAAACAACACGTCCAAGTGGCTTAAGGTAGGGCACACTAGCGATGCCAATCGATTTTAATTTTTAGCTATTAAACCGGGTCTATTTTAAACAATTTCGGGGTTACAACCTCTCGGCAATTACTTAAACTATTTATTAAATAGCCTTGCAAAAATGTTGGGTCCAATGCTTACGCGAAAAGTTATTTAATAAATAGTATGAGTTTATGCCGTGAGATAGATAGATAGATAGATATTCTTTATTGCACAAAAATAAAATACAAGCATGAGATTGTAAACCCGAAATTGTTTAAAATAGATCCGGTTTAGTACCTAAAAATTAAAATCAATTGGCGTCGCTAGTGTGCCCTACCCGTCACCTTAATGCCGTCCCGTAACGAACGAGAATAAACCTGTCGCGTCCAAACAATGGAGACACTCAGCGCGTGTGAAAGAGAGGGATACTCCGATTCGGTCGTAACGCCTGTTTTAAATTAAGCCCTCTGGTCCCAAAGGCTGCGTTTCCACAGAAGTGGGAGCTTGCGTGA
>JADPWL010002080.1:0-10932 GCA_019059595.1 Marasmia exigua | reverse complement strand
CTCGTTTATAATGCCGATCGAGCGGCTGAGTAGCGTTTTTTTCCAGTAAATTTGCCCTGGACGTTGGTACCAGTAGCAATGGTGGGCGCCTCCTTTGCCAGACATACCGGTCCGGCACGCGCAGATGCAGGTAACGTAGCACTCCCAGGGTTGTGCGCGATGCCACGCAGCAGTTTCACCACGTATAAGGCAAGTGCGAACTCCCGTCTCACCCTTAGCTCATTGTACCCGACCATCCCAAGCACGAATAGTGTTGGGTACATAAGTGGATAAAATGGATATACCCCATACAATTTGAAGTATAAGTGTCTCACGAACTTGTTTTGCACTCGCTCTAACATGACACTATACTTCGCTTCGTTTGGGCCCCAAATTCACATGGTGGGTGGGGGACACACCATTTACCCCTTTGGGAGTGTCTCTTGCGCAAAGTATTATGTTTAGAAAAAAATGATGTTAAAAACCTCAACATCATTTTTAAAGACCTATCCATAAATACCCCAAACGTATAGGTATGAAGAAAAAAAAATTTTTTATCTTTATCTTAATAGCCTAAAAAAATTTAATAAGTATTCCTCTGCATCTTAATAGCAAAACATGAGTACATTTTACTTCTTTTATATCATAACTGTATACCGTTTTGTGCAAATGAATGATTTATGATTCTGTACTTTCTATTTTGGGAGAACAATACAAATAAACCCACGCCTACATATGTATAACCATAATCCTAAAGCCTTTTACCATCTCCAAATTCCAAGTTAACCCTTACAAAATCATGGACTACAATAGCTGACCTCAACCCAAAACACTTGAGCTTACATTAACGCTTTTAAATTAACATCCGAGGTCTTTTGGGCCACAAAAACACAGTAAAGAAAATGTAGCAAACTTGAACTGTGCTGTGTAAAGGGGAAAGGGGGTTTCAATGATATTCGCAACACAGTTGCTTGAGCTACCTATCTCGGAGTCAGATTTTTTTATTACATTTCGGAGGATTATGGACTGCCACAGTAATGACATCTCTAGGAGAATGACCCGGCTGCACTTGGGATCCCAAGGTCCCACTGGTCATACCAAAATTTGCTGGCTTTTTCTGTTAAGAAATTTTCAGTGGAAGCCTGAAGTTTTAAAAAGACGGATCACCTAAAGATGGTAAGTGATTGAGGCCACCCACGTCTGTGGGCCAAAGGTTGGCAGGGCCGGAAATGGTTGGCAGTGCAGCTGTGACTCTATTAGTGTTGCGGGTAGACACCACCAAAACCAATGGCATCACAGCTGCACTGCCAACCTTTTCCGGCCCGGTTTTAATTGGGATTCCGGTACCCTCGCTCACTCAATGCACAGGCGCTAGCTTCAGGCCAGTTTTCTGTGAGCCGTTTTTTTTTTTTTTTTTTTTTTATAGAAAGGCCAATTAGGATGACCTCACTCCGCCTGATGGTAAGCGGCCGTGAAATCCAAAAATGAGGCTGACAGGCACAGAAGAGCTAACAAAGTACCCATTGTGTCTGCCATCCTCACCCTAATGGCCTGCTGAGATGCCGTTTCACGCCCCGCCTAAAAGACCCCGGATTGTATGAAGGAGGAAACACATGAGCTGGGAGGGCATTCCATGCCTTGATGGCTCGGGGCAGGAACGAGGAGCAAAACCTCTTGGTGCGCGCCGCCATTGTCTGGATGGTATGCGGATGGCAACGCTGTCCAGCACGTGTTGTTCGGAAGTGGAAAGGGGAGGATGGGATAAGTTGAAACAACTCATCAGAGCATTCCCCGTTATAGAGGCGGTAGAGAACACTTAGACTGGCAATGTCTCTACGTAGCTGAAGAGGTTCTAGGGTCTTAGTCACCTCATAATCTCCAACAATACGGATAGCACGTCGCTTGCAACCTATCGAGAGCCTCTAGCAAGTACTTAGCAGAACCATCCCAGAGATGGGAGCAATATTCCACACACGGGCGAACCTGTGCCTTGTACAAGAGACAAAGCTGCGCCGGAGTAAAATACCGTCTCACTCTGTTCAGAATCCCGAGTTTACGGGAAGCAGTTCTTATTACGCTCTCGATATAGTCCCGTTGATTTAGGTTGCTACGAACACCGATGCCAAGGATGCTGAGACTATCCTGTATTGGTAAGGGGGTGTTCTGAAGAGTGGGATAGGATAGGAAAGGTGACACCTTAGCAGAGAATACACACACCTGTGTTTTCTTAGCGTTAAACTCGACAAGATTGCTGGTACCCCATTTGGAAATGCGGTCCAGGACCCCGTCGAGCTCAGTAACAAGAAGATTTCTCTTTTCCTCGGTATCGGTCTGCTTTGCCGCAGGTCTTCCGAAATAGCGTGCGTGGACAGTGCTGTCATCCGCATAGCAATGGATGTTACCACATGATAACATGTCATTGATGTGCAGAAGAAACAATGTCGGCGACAGGACGGAACCTTGAGGCACTCCGGAATTTATCGGAAGGAAGCAAGAAGCGCGTCCATCACAGCAAACACGAATCCTACGACCCTCCAGAAATCCCGCAACCCAATCGCATAAGCGAGGTGGCAGACCGTATGCCGGAAGCTTGGAGAGAAGCGAACGATGCCAAACACGGTCGAAAGCCTTGGCGATATTAAGGCTAACTGCCAAAGATTCACCATGCTTCTCCATAGCCTCCCCCCAGAGGTGCGATACGTACGCTAGAAGATCACCCGTGGACCGTTTCGGTCTGAAACCATATTGTCGGTCATGAAGCAGCGAGTGATCCTCTAGGTAGCGGATAAGTTGAGTATTAATTATCCGCTCAAACACCTTTCCCAGTACTGAGGTTATAGCTATAGGCCGGTAGTTGGCAGGGTCGGACCTATCCCCTTTCTTGGGAATAGGTTGAACATTCGCCACTTTCCAAGCCTTCGGCACAATACCTGAGGAATAAGAGAGGCGGTACAGGCGTGTGAGTACTGGAGACAACTCCGCTGCCCATATTTTAAGAACCGACGCTGGAATACCGTCAGGACCACTGGATTTTCTCACATCGAGTGACTGTAATTCAGCACGGACGTCACATTGCCTGATACGAATATCAGGCATTGTGGTGCCGCAGTCTAGGATTTTAGGCGGCTGTGCTCCACAGTCATCTATGCGGGAATTGGCGGCAAAGAGTTCGGCTAACAGATCCGCTTTCTCTTGCGGCTGATGAGCCAGTGATCCATCGGGATATTTTAGCGGGGGCAGCGAAGGTAGGCAGAAGTTGGATTGCACATGTTTAGCCAGCCGCCAGAAGGAACGGCTACCCGTAGGGTGCGCAATTAGTTCCTGGCCGACACGTGCAACACGCTGGGCATCTGCTCTGATGTAGGCCCTCTTAGTGGTTTTGGTGGCTTTGTTATAGGCTGCTTTTAGGGAGGCTATGTTAGGATCCTGGAAGGCTTGAGCCCTGGCCCAGGCGCGGTATGCCGCCCGTTGCTCTTGAACGGCTGAAGCACACTCCCAGTTGAACCAGAGCTCATCTTTGCGACCGCTGGTGACATCGGTGAATGGAATGTAGTATTCCATTCCAATACCGATCTCATCAGCTATGGCCGCTGCACATTCCGATGGATCCTTTTTCCCAAAGCAGCTCTGCCTCCAAGGGACGGACGCGTAGTATTCTCGCAGGCCATCCCAATCTGCTGACGAGTAGCGCCATAGTCTCCGCGTCACCTTTACGGGTTGTGGGGGAGCGATGCAGGGCACTCTTGCGCCAACCAGGCAGTGGTCGGAGGACCCTAGTGGGGCGCCAACCGACACTTGGTACCCGGATGGGTGACTCGCCAGCAAAAGATCCAGCAAGGAGGGCGCTTGACCGACTATGTCTGGTATCCGGGTGGGCTGGAGTACTAGTTGGGTCAGGTCATGGGTGAGAGCAAATGCGTGGGCGGTTCGGCCAGCATGGTCTGTTTTAGGGGAGCCCAACCAGGTGTCATGGTGGGCGTTAAAATCTTCTAGAAACACCAGCTCGCTGTTAGGGAACCGCACCTGAGCGTTGTCTGCTACCTGACTTAGATGGTCGAAGAGTCGAGTTGTCTCGGTGTCTCCTTTGTGGGAACGGTATATGCACACGTAGATTCTGCTCGTCGAGCCTAAGTCTACGTGTACACAAAGGATGGAAAAGGATGGGTCTTCAAGGCAGTGAAGACGGTCGCAACAGATATCCGATCTGACGAAAAGGCATACACCGGCCTTGCGGTGGAAGGACTCTTCCAGCACATAGCCCGGATAGTGCAGGTATGCCGTGTCAGCTGGGCAGGAAATCTGTGTTTCCGTCAGAAACAGCATCGCAGGCCTCGTCGTCTCGAGGTGTTGGTGGACGGCGTTGAGGTTTGTATGGAGTCCACGGATGTTAGTGAACTCCACCTCAAACAGCGAGTTGGTGGGGGTTTGGGATGCCGCTGTAGAACATGTGCGATGATGTTGTTCTGCCATTGAAGAAGGGAAGGAAGGGGAGGCGTGAAAGGGATGACTGTTATCGCGGCAAGAACGAGACAAAGCGTGGAGCCCCGCATTGGTATTGGACAGTGCAGTACATAGAACGCCAGTCCGCCGGACGGAAGGGCCCCCGTACCCCCCCGGAGGTGGTCGCCGGGCCCCACTCGGACCGGGCACCACCCGGCACGACGAGCCACCCCGGGATTATGCGCGACCTGGTGGGGCAGCCTTAGGAGGTGGTTAGCCACCGTTGGGCCCCTGTACTATGCCGCGGGCGGCCAGCGGCACCACCGTTTCTACGGGTCTCCCTGGCCGGCGGGTTGACCCACTCTGTCTGCACAATACCGCCGCAAAGGTTCCACTGGTCCGGCACTTGACGCATCAACAGCCCCCCTGGCTCCGGTTAGCACAGCGCTGATCCCGGAACGCGACCCGAACGAGATAGCCCAGAGTCACTTGGCGGGTTTTTCGCGACTGTGTGGTGGTAACAGCAACCGGTCGACAAAATGTCTCCCACCTGAAAAGCAGATGGTCTGCTGGTAATCCCATAGTCGTCTCTTACGACACCCACGGGCAGGAAATGGGACAGGGGATAGTATTCTTTGGATGCCGCCCCTGCACGGCACGTTGTATTACACCGTCGAGTCGGCCCATTCATGCCAAAGCTTTGCTCTCCCACAGTCAAAATTTGTTCACAAGTCGTACCACTGATATTTTTTACTATGTCTATACTACCGAGTTTGTAGGCAATAAAGTTGCGGCCCGTGATAAAAACTTACATGCCTTTTTGTGGTTAAGTTTTCGTAATTCCTTGAGATTTTTCGGCCTTTTAGACTAAAATCTGTGAAGCTATTTTAGGATTATTGTTGCATGAGGGTTATGAATAATCCACAATACTCATATTTGCCGCGTGGTCCCCGGCAGAGTAGAATAGGCCACCCTCACTCTTACCGAGGTGTCGTAAAAGGCGACTAAGGTAAAGCTGCTGGCATGATCATCAGCACCCAGAGAAGGAAAACTCTGCATTTATATCAAAACCCTCGCCAACCCGTCTGCCAAGCGTGGTGAGTATGGCAATTACCCCTCATGTGATTGAGGGAGGCCCGTGCCCCAGCAGTGGGGACTTAAATGGACTGATGATGATGATGATGACTCATAATAGGACCAGACAACATTATAAACATTATTGAGACAGTAGCTTAACGCTGTGGCCATTTTCCCTAGATACTTGTAGCTTATACTGTTTTCATACGCCAAAAGTCGCGATTCGATCCCTTTACCATATTTACACTATAACGATCAACCAAATAATCCTAAAAGTGGAGTTCACGTATTAATAGCCCCCCTCATTTCGGACTCGTTTTATAAGTCCGTCAGGGAGATGCCACACTGGCGGATTACATGCGTTTTCAAAGCGGAGCTTTGATCCGGCGCAGAAAGGCGTCACCGCCACAAGAATAAAAAAAAAGTAATATATATATATATTCAAAATATACAAGCAAATCGCTTTCAAATGATACCAAACACGGCATATTTATCATAACTTTTTTTTTTACTCTGTATGTTTTGTCCGCTAGAGGGCGCCACATTAGATTTTGTGAAACTTCATATAGCCTATAACCAGAAGACAGTTAAGACGCTTATAATGATATGTCATTTGTCGAATTCTGATAAGTAGTTTAGAAGTTACGTTAAAACAGATGAACATACATACATACATACATAGCCTGTCAAAATCATAACCCTCCTTTTGCTTTGCCGTAGTCGGGTAAAAAAACAATGGCACACAGACTTATCTCCACCGCGAATGAGTCGCGTGAATCCAGACGTTGTTCACTGCGTGTCGTCGCTCCGCTTTGAAAACGGTCGCAATCCGCCAGTGTGACATCTCCCTAAAATATAGCTTGATTAGACAGATACAGGGAGTCGTTTGACCCTTATATCAATGAACTTAAGGTTTATCATTTCACACTAGTGTCTGCGCAAATACTTGTGCACTATAATATGTCCTGCGTCGATGGCTGATCGCTGAGATTTGCCGCCATGACAGAAATATCGGTTTGGAGGACATTATTACTATACATATTGTATATTTATTAACATAAAGATCATTTTCTCTGACATCAATAGATGTCATTTTAAACGAGAAATATTTACGTACTACTGTCCCAAACTTTGCCAATAGATGGTGTACAGACAATGAATTATTACAATTTATTGAGGCAACATCGAATTCATTGGCATCGTCCCAAAATAAGGTTTTTCTTTGTACTAAGAAAAAAGTATTAAAAAAACACATGCTAAGGTTGGACCTGGTTGACCAACATTAAAATGTGTGGCATTTTTAGAGTTTGTGTGAGACTGACGCCATGTGATAGGTATGAGTAGCATACCTGTAGTACAGGTATATAGGTCAATAAATGCTTACTTACTTAAAAAAACCTAGACCCAACACCAATATCTGTTACATCAACAATGATTTATGTTGGTTCGGGAATCGAAACAACGACACTAACATTTCAACCCGTGTTTTTAACCACTGTACTAAACGGGTCGTTAATTTTTAAAGTGACGGGTAGGGCACACTAGCGACGCCAATCGACTTTAATTTTTGAACCACTAAACCGGATCTATTTTAAATAGTTTCGGGGTTTCAATCTCTCAGCAAACACATAATATACTATTTATTAAATAACCATGCACAAATGATGGGTCCGTTTTTGTACGCGAAAAATTGATTCACGCCAAAAGCGGCCACTTTTGATGGTAATCCATAATTCGAGTGCAAAAGTTGACCAAACAGTTAACTATAAGTATTAAATACATAGTATAGGTTTTTTGCTGAGAGATTGTAACCCAGAAATTGTTTAAAATAGATCCGTTTTAGTAGCTAAAAATTATAATCGATTGGTGTCGCTAGTGTGCCCTACCCGTCACCTTAAGGTGAAAATGAAGCGACGCCAATTGATTTTTTAAGCTATAAAACCGAATCTACTTAAAGCAATTGCGGGCCGTCGGAGACTCGGCATACCTGCATACTATTTATTTTTAATTGTAAAGTACTTTTTGATATGTTTTTGAACCTGAGACTTTGGTTAACGCCAGAAGCGGCAACTTTTGGCGTAAGACCAAACATTTGTGCATGCTTGTTAAACAAATAGTACATCTTTGCCGTGTCTCGCCGAAACATCGCTAGGGTACCATTTGCCTTTGACGAATTTTAACAAAATTTGTGGTTTGCATTAAAGCACCGCCACTATGCCGCCAGTAAAAGTAACACACAACCAAAACGGTTTGAACATGACAAATGCATCAGAATGATATTAAGTTGGGCCACAAATACTTCGAGTCGCGTCCGACTCCGCTTTCACCGCGATACTTCGGGTCGCCTCCGACGTCGCTTCGCCACAAAGCAAATCGCCGTCTCTCAAAGGCGAAACTTGAATTTCATAAAGATGTTTTTGACAATTTATGCATAGAACCAGCAATGGATTCCTTTGTGAGACTTTAAACTGAATTCCGAGTAAAGCTAGGGCTGTGTCTATGTATACTTTATAAGTACAGTCGTGGAATCTGGCGGTTAACCACTTTCAAACTAAAAAAAACGTGATATTTGGCAGACGAGCATATGGATCACCTGATGGTAAGCGATTGCCGCCGCACATGGACACCTCCGACACCAGTGGAGTCACAAGTGAGCTGCCAACCTTTAAAGGCCCCTTTTCCCGGATTGGGCCTCCGGTACCCTCACTCACGCAGCGAAACACAGCACAGTGATGCT
The DNA here is from genome assembly GCA_019059595.1 of Marasmia exigua. Taxonomy (NCBI): domain Eukaryota; kingdom Metazoa; phylum Arthropoda; class Insecta; order Lepidoptera; family Crambidae; genus Marasmia; species Marasmia exigua. The sequence continues at coordinate 2,699 of JADPWL010002080.1, read as the reverse complement.
TCACGCTGATTTTCTGTGAGGCCGTGGTATCACTCCAGTAGTCGAGCCGGCTCATTCTTGCCGAAGGTGATTTTTTCGCTCAACAAGTTAATAGAGAGAGCTACAAATGTACTATAAAGCTGAATGGAGATATGATTGGGCCAATTTCTGCCTAGGTGGCCCTTAATGCGAGTAATGAGTTTTACAAAATACTCTCAGGTCTAAAATTTTGTTCGTTGGGACCTGCCTAGTTAATTTATTTTTCTATCATTAACTTAAAAGTATACTCAAAGTTATTACAATATTTTACTTTTTTTTTATTTATTTTTGCACAAACAGTCATTACAATATTATTACTAAAACTTCTATGTACTAATATTAAGACAAAGATTGCCTAAAATATTATCTATTACATGAATTACAAAAAGCTTGTTGACAAAGGGTATTAAGTACCTGTATAAGTCTTATTAAGATACAATAATTATGTAGGTAAACACTATACTACACACCTATGTGTTGAAAATATTACAAACATAACAATATAGTTTATTAAGGTTGCGTTACGTAAATTTTGACAACCCTTACCGGGCATCCTAACTCTATTTACAGAGTGCCAAGAAACTTTGTCGGTTACACTTAAATATGTATTTTTGAGTTTTCAATGCAGTTTGTGACACGAGTATTTGAAAACGAACTTCTTAATGGGGTGGACTCTATTTACATTGCATTTACATAAATATATTTTGGAGAAGAAGTCATTGCATATTTAATTTGAAAGTTGCACTAGAGAAAATATTAATTGAATTTCAATAAAATATAGACTATATTAAACCGTTCGAACTTCTCGAGAGGGCACAATACTACTAAAGTAGGTAAAAATTTTCTCTGAAGAACATCATAACCTCATAATGACATTCCCGCTTGCGTCCAAAACCTTATTATTATCGCCTTAGAGCCCAGAGTACAAATTGTATATGATGATGCAAGATGCTAACCACCTGCAGTTTATTAGTATTGGATTAAGTAACTACTACTCTGTGACCTATGAGGGGAACCTAAGTAGTCATGCTCACTCAAATGTCTCTGAGGTGGTGGCGCTATGTGGCGGGTCATTACATTCCCTCTAATATGGTTGAGTGAAATGATGGCTGACACATACGTCATAGTTGTGAACAGGTGCCACCTTTGAGGACTGGCCCGCTTCGGTTTACCTCATATTTAGCTTTTATTGGTTCATTCTATTTTGTGTTGCATTTGACTGTATAACTTGGTATGAGGATAATAAAACATTGTATAAAAAGTTGGTGATTAAAAAGAGTAACTGGTGAGTTTCTTGCCGGATCTTCTCGACCAGAAACAACTTCCGAGCCGGTGGTAGAATCGCATTATGTTTATTTACTTTTTTTAGTATATTTTATGTATCAACATATATATGTATTAACATGTAAATTATTACATAAGTACTTATATATAGTCTTAAATCATTTAAATGTATGACGATTTGTAAGTGCTGTGTACAAGCCTATTCAAATAAAGAATTATTTGACTATGACTTTGTAATGCGTTATTTACTTTGAAATAAATTGTTAAAAAATGCGATAGTAAAAATAAAACATACAAGTATCCAAAAAGATTAAATATCCTAATATAATTAACAAATCAACTCACTTTACAAAAAAATCTGTCAATCTTATAATTAGCTTGGTAAATATGTAAACAGATGCTGCCATACTGACTGCAAGATTGTGATACATTTCACTGGATGGCGCCACCGCGCCAGCCAATAATAGCGCATGCTGTTTTATCTACGCTCTCTTCTTCTGTTGCGATTTTACACAATAAATATTTGTATTCGTCATTTTTAAGAGTTTACGTTTTTCACGGGGACCCTCTGTATCCCTTATTCAAGCCATTTGTTAATCGGCTTATAAAGAATCAATTCGTTCAAAAGCCTTGTTTAATTTTTTTAAAAAACCAGTTGATAGATAAGGTAATTTAATTGCTTCTTGCGTTAAAATTGCTGCACGATAAATCGGCCTACCTAACGTTTCAAATCAGCTTTTACAAACACGTTTTGTTAGTGTTGTCTCAACTGTGGTTCTTAATGCAAGACCTCATATACGTAGCAAGCTATGCAAGACCGTAATTAATACGACAGAGGAAAAAAGTATCGACATTACTGGGGTATTATAGTACCACAACTGCCTCAGTGGCGCAGTGCTTAGTGGAGCGCACTTTAAAGCGACGACTGCTGCGAGGTCCGAGTTCGAAACCCGGGTCGGGCCAAAATTTGTAACCGAGTTTTTCTGTTAAGAAATTCTCAGCCCGGAGTCTGGGAATTAGCGGTCTTGTACCTTGGAAAGCACGTTAAGCCGTTGGTCTTGCGCCAGATCCCTCATAGATCACACTGGCATTCCACAAAAATATGAGGTAGTGGAATAGAGAGTGACAAGACCGTCGACTTCCAGACTTCGGGCTAACACTGAGAATTTAATAGTTGATATTTTTTATAGCAATATTTTGCAATTAATTCTTAAGTAAATGACACACTTCAAAATATTCTTCCCGTGTTAAGGCGGGAGTCGAACCCACATCTTCCACAATCCGGGTGGCTGTTCTACCAATTAGACCACTGAACGCGTTACTAAGACGACGAAATTTGCAAGTACCTGATTTGACATGAGCTGTTGTGTTCATCATCATCGTCGTCAGCCCATTTA